>PVLD010004659.1:0-95937 GCA_004027595.1 Dinomys branickii
AACAAGCGGTGTTTTTTTCTGTTGTTGTTGTTGATGTTGTTGCTGTTGTTGATGTATGCCTGTTTTCTTTCTTGTCTTTGGATTTTTGGTTTTTGTGTTTTTTTTTTTTCTGTTGTTGAGAGGATTAACTGTCTGACTAAATTTGCATGTCTATATATGGGTCCATACATCTACAATTCGAAGATATCAATGGATAAAGAAACAACTACTGTTGAGACCATATCACCTTGTCTATAGATTAGTTGTGATTGTACTATTTTCTATGATAATGGGTGTCTGTTTGTCAATATGTTTTTGTACTTTTATGTTTCTAAAATAAAAAAAATAAAAAATAAAAAATAAATTAAAAAAAAAAAAGAACTTCCTTTGACTCTTCTTTTAGCATAGATCTACTGGCAACAGATTCTCTTCTTTTGCTTCATCTGAGGATGACTCTGTGATTCATTCTCAACAATTCTTTGTTGAATATGGCATTCTGAGTAGATAGCTCTTATCTTTCAGAATGTGAAAGAGTATTTGCATTTCTTCTGGTCTATTTCATCTTCAATTAGAAATTCACTGATTTTCCCATTGGTTTTCCTCTATAGGAAAAGTGTCACTACTTTTAAGATTTTTGCCTTCAGTTTTCATAATAAGTTTATTATATTCCTTAGGGTGGATTTGTTTGAGTTTATACTTTTGGGGGTTGCTGAGCTTCTTGAATCTTCCATATTCCATTTTTTAAAATCTATTTTTCTTCCAACAGTCTTTCCACCCCACTCACTTTCTCCTCTCCTTCCAAACTCATATTAATATTACATCATTTTTCTATAGCTCATAGATCCTACAATTATGGTTCAACTTTTTAAATTTTTTTCCTCTCATTGCTCACATTGTTTAATTTTCATTGTTGTATCTTAGAGTTTAATAATACTTTCTTCTGGCCCATTCTGCCAGTGAGAGCTTCATATTTGGTTGTTGTATTCTTCAATTAAAAGATTTCCATTTAATTCTTCTTTGTGTCCTCTATCTCTTTGCTGAGCTTTTTTTGTGTTTTTGGCTGAGAGCTCTGCTTTTTATGTTTGCAAGTTTGTTTATAATTTCCCACCAAAACATTTCCACAGTGCCGGTCAGATAATCCCAGCATTTGTGCTCTCTTTGTCACCCATCAGCCGTCTTTTCTCATCCACGCTGAGATTTTCTTAGTTCTTTGTCAGGTGTGTGACCTTCAGTTGTACCTGAGCATGCAGGGCGATGTTACAGGACTCTGGGCTTTGTAAGAACCCTGCCCTTTAGCATATTGCCTTAACGTTCAGCTGACGTAGGAAGTGGGCTACCAACTCGCTATTTCTTCATGTGGTGAAAATCCAATCTCCCCACCCAGCCTCCCTTGGCCTGCTGGAAGGAGAATTATCTTGGCACTGCTGGACGGAGGTGGGATTTTAGACTATTAAGCCTCCACTGTCACCACCCCAATGACAAAGGAGGGAGAAAGCCTCTTACTGATCAAGTGATGGTAGAAATCTGCTCCCTTCAACGGGGCTTTTTCAGACAGCTGATTTATATAGTGATAGTTTTCCTTACGATGTTTGACTATGGTAGATAATTATTGTCCAAAAGATTTATATCCAGGGCCTCTTTTTCTGGTCCTTTGGGAAGAAAAATCAAGGCTTTCTTGGGGCCCTTGTTTTTGTGTGTGTGTTTGTGTGTGTGTGTGTACCTTTTGCTATTCCCAGGTTGCCCATTTTAATTCAGAATATAATAGAAGAAAGAAGAAAGCCCAGCAATCTCCTGCTATGTTAACATTTAGGTCTCCAGATTCCTTGCTGATCTATTCTCCATCTCTCAGAACCTGATCCTGGTAGTTTTATATGCAATGCCCAGCATTATTAGCATACTTAGCAAGAGGAAGTATGTCTACTCCATCTTGGGCACATAATCTTTTCTCTTTTTTTTTTTTTTGTGGAAAGGATGGCTACCAGGAATCAAACTCAGATGTAATCTTTTAAGTAAAAACCAGCAAATATTGAAGTCATTTATACAAGGTTGAGTTCTGTAAGAGAAACTAAGTATGTACATGGAATAGAATAAAATTTTGGTTGTTCAGAATTGAGGACAAAGCCAAAGACAAAAGGGTATGAAGCCTCCAGTATTCTGGAAAGCGCCCTGCAAACGCAGCCCCATGCTTCTGGGTATCTACTGTAGGTACCAGAATCACCTGGCATTCAACCCCACTGTGTCATCTACAAAAGGGCAGGATTTCATGGGGAAAGAGTCCCAACTCCCCAGCCATGATCCTGACCTGTACTGAGAGTAAGAGGCATTCTCAGATTTGAGATGAACAGTTCATCATAGACAGCCTTTGAATAATCAATTTTTACCAGAAAGCTCTGGAATCTGCTGGGGTTGGCATTAAGGGACACAAATAGGTTTTGACAGAACCCGCCTGAACAGGCAGAACTACTTCCTTTTTGCACAGGCATTGGGATGAGGTGCCCCTCCCTCACCTGCTGGGTGAGGAAAGGCTAGAAGGACAAAAACTAGAACAGCACGTAGCTCTGTAAGGGCAGAAACTGGCGATTCATTATTTCTTTCTTCATGCCTCTGCCAATGTTCTTCTATTTCATTACTTAAAATGTGTTACATATGCATTTTAAAACCATGGGCTTCTTAAATGCCTACACAGGGACAGCTTGTTTGATTTGGAACTCATATCACTGATGGGAGGCTGACATGCTTCAAACCTAAGTAGTGAAAGAGGTGAAGGTCATGAGACTCATTCTACAAACCGGTGAGCCTGCCTCTGTGATGCCGTGCAGGACACATGTCCCTTCGGGTCAGTGCCACGAAACCCGCAAACAAGGCATTCCACATGGTGCCTTCAAGTCACACACGCCACAGACAATCTTCCGTCTCTCATCTTTGAATCCCATAGCCAAACATGTTTGATTTCACGAAGGCTCATTTTCTGTCTCCTGACGGTAGCATTCCTCTCCCAGGCACACAAATTCCCGTGTCCCAGTCAGAAGTGATAAGTATCCATTAAACACGAAAAGAATTACCTGCATATTAACTTGCCCAGTGATAACATTCACAAATGACCTATTTGCTTAAGATTTTGTGTTCAGATTTAATCATTTTTATGCCATTTTTGAGAACCCATCTGAATTGATTTTGTACTCCTAATGATTCTATCAGATTTGTTTTTGCAAGATCAGATTGCTTATGGTATGCATATTTTTTCCTTGTATTATGTAGTTTTAAGGGTGTTTTTGCTGACTAAAAGACTCCTTTTTCCAAATTTTAGGCTTCTGGAAGTAAATTGCTGGCAAGACTGATGAATTTCACATAATATCTGTCAAACTTGTCCTCTTTATTCCTCATGACTTATCTTGAAGATGTTTTCTGTTTTCCACTGTGTGCACCTGTGCACTTCATGTGTTTATTAACCAAATTAGCACATGCTCATAATTTACTCCATTTATGAAATATTGACATTTTGACAAGAATGAAGATGTCAGCTGGAGGGATCAGACCTGTTCAAAACTCTTTTCTAAGGCACTTGATTGATAAGATAATGGTGGATTTTGAAATGCAAAAGATGATTGCCTAGCATATGTATATCTAGAAAAGTCTTTTTCCGTGCCACTTTACATTTGTTAAAACCTTATGGATATCCGAGATATTCTGCTTTCCTTTAACAAACACTTGTTGTACATATTCTTGCTTCTTTTGCCTTATACCCAGGCATAATTTCTATAATAGTTTCTATGGCTTCCACATATTCTCTAGTTTTTTGTGCATTTGTCCTTTAGGTATTTTTTCTAGGTTTTAAATTATTAATGTGCTGTGACTTTTTCTTTTATTTCTATTGCATTTTCTGCAGTACTTAGCAGTACTACTTCTACTAGAGCCTGGTTAATTTTTGCCAAGTATGTTTTCTAGAAAGCCATCAAAATCCATTTTCTTTTGAAGTGAAAATTTGAATCTTTCATGTGACTTTATAGTCATTTGTAAATGCAATGTTTTTTAAGTATTAAAAAATAAGGTAGAAGATAGTTTTCTGCTATGAAAATGTTCTTATGAAACACAGAGTTTTCTTTGGAGGCATCAGAGATCTATGAGTGTCTTAAAAAGTTGTAAAGTATCATGACTGCAGCGGGTTTAAAGCAGTGGCAAGGAGCAAAAGAGTTGATTTATGACACCAACACTACTGTAGCCCTGCAGTCTGAGTATCACCACGTTGACAGATACCCAGAGCACAGTTAAATGTCATTTAAATAGGAGAGCTGTGGTCTGCAAGATCTGGAGAATCTCTACAGAACTCGGAATGCAACAGCACATTAATCAATTGGGTCTGAACTACAAGTGAAGTAACTGGGCTGGCTGTTCTGAACCACATCAGCTCTGACCTGGAAATAAAGGTTTGTTCTGCCAGAGCCTACGGTGAGCTCTGGGAACTCTATACACAAACCCAATCCTATGTACAAGATTTAAACCTGGAGCCACCTATTGCCCCAGAGCTAATACAAAGAATACAGGTCAGATACCCGGGTAACAAAGGAAATGTTATAAGCAATTTTAACATCATATCTTACAAAAGGATCAAAATCCCTGGTCAAGTAACCTCATACACCTGAGAAGGTAATAACCCCGATTTACTCAGGACCACAGCAAGTTCTGTGTAGCCAAATGTATCCTTAATCTGCAAGTATACTTGACCTAAGAAGATTCATAATCAACTGTAGAGATGTCTCAATACATATAACACAAAAAAGTAATATCTCATGGTTGATTTTGGAATAACTCATAGCTGAGAAGGTGGCATATTATTAACTTTTAATTATTTTAAGTATACTATGAGCATATTTCTTTTTTATTGTTATTTTAACAAATTACAACAAATCTGGTACCATTAAATATCATGAATTTGTGGTCTACTGTTACACAAATTTGTCCAGGTTGGAGGCTTTGGTATCACTGGACTAAAGTTAAGTGACAGTGAGTCCACGTTCCTGCCTAAAGTTCTGAGGAAAATCTGCTTCAGGCCCACTGAGGTTATTGGCAGGACTCAGCTACTTGCTAGTGTGAGGCTAGCATCCCAGTGTCCTTGCTGGGCTGGACAAGCTGGTTCTCGGCTTCCAGAGGCTGCCATATCCCTTGGCTTGTGGCTCCCCTCTGCCTTTCTCAAAGCCTCCCCACTCTCCTGATCTCCCTGACCTTCTGCCCCACTGTCCCTTCCTTCTTGTCTGCCGGGTCTCCACTCCAGCTGCAGAAGGTCTCTATGTGTAGGGCTGGAGGAGTCTGATGGGCTCACCCTGATAATCTAGGATGACCTCCCCATTTTAAAGCCCATAACCACAACCACATCTGCAAAGCCTCATTTACCATGTGACATCCCGTGGGTGTCTCAGGTTTCAGGGATCAAGACCTACAGTGTCTTTGTGAGGCCAACACACTGACAGTTAGTGATGAGTAATATTTAAATAAATACTTACAGACTATTTTAGATCATAGGACACAAAGAGAATAACCCTTGAGCGGCACCCCCAACCCCAGTAAGTCACCTTTGGCATGCAGCTGCGGTTGCTTCCGTCTCTTTTTCTTACTTCAGCACTGGAAGTAAAATGCTTTTGTTTACTTGTCTTAACTCAGTCTGTCATGTCTTTCCAATGCCGGAGGTCATCTCCTCCTCCCTCCTAGGGTTCTCTTAGCCTTCATTTTAGTTAAGATGGAGATGATGCCCCTTTCCTATGGTAATGGAAAATCTCTGCTCAATCACAAGCAGTTTCAAAGGTCCTCTCTAAATATCGGGGATCCATGGTCGCAGGAGGACAAGGCTGCTGGTGACATACTGTGGGCAGTGGAGTCCAGGGGCCTTCCGTCATTGCCGGCTGAAATCGTGGGGTTGGCCCATAGCAAGAAGGGTAAAGAAGTAAAAGAGGGTAGAAGTGACTATCATCATCCCCATTTCAGAGATGAAAAAGCCAAAGCTTAGGAAATGCCCCAGAGTACTTATCTAAGATATCCAGCAAGTGAGGATGGTTCAGTTCCATCCCAAAGCAGACGGCCTCTATACAACATCCCTGGGGGCAGGAAGGTGTGGAATGAAGGACTAAAAATACCGGTGGGGCCCCTGTGAAAGGTCTCGGCTGTCATGCTCAGGATCTGGACCTTCATTTTCTGCATCTGGAAAAAGAAAACACGGAAAGTTTTAAGAGAAAGTAATGATATGAATAAATTCGTGTTTTCAGGTGTTCTTAGGTTTAAAAATACCCTAAAAACCTTGAGTATTTGGTTAGGAGGATCTCATCTGAATTTCTGTGACTTGTTCAGAAGAAATGATATATATGTAGACAGAGAAAGGACCTTCTTGAATAGGAGGAGGATTTCCCTTCCAATTTAGTGAACATAGAAAAAGGCCCCTATACCCTCTGGTTCCATCAAAAGTCAGTGCTTCTGCTTCAGTCCTACTGTCACATTGCTGAGAGCAGAGTCAACTGTGAAATTTGTCATGCTCGAAGGAGCCTAGTGCTGTTAATATTTGTGGTACTGAATGGCGATTCAACTACTTTCTCAGGGATCAAAGACTTGATTTAGTCTTGTTCACTGTGAGGCTTACAGAAAAAGCTTTCTTCATAATCTATAGTTAACTAAAAAATTAAATTTTCCCGGGTGCATTCACCATTTGCTTGAGGCTTTATCATAGGGAGGGTTATAAAACCTCCTCGGGTTATACAACTTAGAATTCAGAAGATCATCTTGTATATCCCTGAATCATCTGTCAGCTTGATATCAGTTCAGTGTGCTTAAAAGTGTTAAGTCCTGCTGCTGGCTTTCCCACACAGTACTGAGGCTTAGGTAAGTTACTTATCCTCCTTTAACATTTATTTTATATAAACTCATGAAACTAGTGCTTACTGCATAGGGTTTAGGAGAATGATGATAATATGTGTGTAAAATTTTTTCAACATGTTCCTGGACAACACCTGATTGATAAATGTTCATTTATATTATTAAATATTGGCCTTTTTATTATCAACTGCAAGTCCCAAAGTTTACAATGATTTTTGTGCAGGGTTGTTTCAGCAACTCATTTTAATAAAATGAAATGTGACAAGCATTTCCAACAATAAAGGAACCTTAAAGCTTTTGAAATTGCTATGTGCTAAAAGTAGAGCTTTTGGGATTCATTTTCTTTGCACGCACAATTCAACGGCACCATCAAGAAAGTGCAGGGGACTTCGCTGGTTCTTTTTTTTTTAAAAGAACTAAGTTTTGGTGAAGGTCAAGGTGTTCAGGAAAACAGATCTGGTTGCCACTCCAGAAGAAATGATTGTATAAAGGATATTTTATGGTCTTTTATTGGGTCACCTGCTTTTGCTACCTCTCTTGCCCAAATACTTTTGAAACCTTCTTGCCTAAGACTACACTGTTCCTAGGCTGGACAGAAGCATCACTTTTTTTAAACTCCAAAAGAATATGATGAATATTAATCACATTCTACCTAAAGATGATTGTCATGCAGGATGCTGAGTGAAGATTATATTCAAAAGACAAAGTTGTGATCTGCTCCCATATGTGGTCTCCTTTACAGTCATTTCTGGACTGATGACTCTGTGAGTGTGTGTGTGTGTGTGTGTGTGTGTGTGTGTGTGTGTGTGTACTATAACTTCCATTTACTTAGAAGTTCCCCAAGGGCAGGAAAACAACTGATAAGTTCTTTTGCTCCACAGCTCATGCCTCATACAAGATACTCAAACTACATCCAGTTCAGTTGAATGCTAAATGAAGAAATATCAAGAGGCCATCTTCTTGGATTCCCTCAAGTGTTTCTCACTGACATTACATCCATTATGATATTTTCAAATCACCATCCAAATCATAGTTGCTCCCTGAGGGCCACTAGATAAACAGGATCTGTGCCTTGGGGTGGTAGGGTGGAGTGAGGTAAGAGGAGAAGTGTGACTCTCAGTCAAGTTGAATCTAAAGACTTAAACATGCTTTGAGAACATCCTTTTCCCAGCCTATTGCCTATGTCTTGGTTTCAAATTCAAGTTTTCCCATCTTAGCCCAGAAACTTAACCAGTGAGCAGACTCTCCCATGGTATTCAGGACCATGATCAGTTGAGGACATGGCTCATTGAGAAAGATTCAGGGTATTTATTTCCTGGATGGACAAATCATTTTCCACAAGCACCTGCACAGTGGAAGTGAGATGATCTCCCGCTTTGGTAAGTAGCCATTAACATAAAAGCCACAAGCACAGTATCCAGTGACACACTTTCGTTTCTTCACCCTTTGAATGATCAGGTGATAGTGATTTAAGCTGAGGATGACCTCACCATGCTACCTTAGAGTCCCTGGATTGCTAGTAGACATATTTCAATCACTTTCAATATTTTAAAAAGACATAATGGCTAAGAGTCATGAAAATGGGACTTCCTACAGGTTTTCATTTCTAGCCAGGCATAGTGCCACATACTTGCAATCACAACACTTAGGAGGCTGACACAGGATTGCTGTGAGTTCAAGCCCTCACTATGCTACATAGCAAGACCCTGTCTCTAAATAAATAAATAAATAAATAAATAAAATAAAAACCCTCATTCCATTGATATGACAATTGAAGTAACTTATAACCCCCTCTGGGTGAAAAAGTGGTCATCAGAGGGGTTCAGGAGCCAGGAATGAAGGAAGCATACAAGAACCTTATGTCTGGTGGACTGAGCAACTTCACTGAAGGTAACAGTATGTAATGTAGTGACCATTGTTAATTCCTTTCATTTTGTTTTGAGGTCATGTATCATTTTTGTTGTTTTTGTGTTGTTTTGATTTTGTCTTCATTGTTGTTTTGTTAGTTTTATTTTAAATTTTAAAATAAAAAAGAAGGGTAAGATCCCTATATGTAAATAACACACTTCAACAACTCCATTAAAAACTTGGAAATATTTTGATTACAAAGGAGAATTCTAATTGAAACAGCACATTTATAAGCAATATGGCTCTGTGAGTGAACTCCAATACTACATTTTCTTTCGTTGGGTTGGAAGCACTATCTCTGCCTAATCTGAAGCTGTGATTGCCAGTTCTAAATGTCTTCTATCTTTAAATATTCAAAAATCATAATTTAATATGTACATCCCATTTGACAGATATAAATCTTTCAAAATAACACAAAGGGAAAATATTATAAGGGGAAATCTGTGTAGTGGAAACTGTAGAAGCCAGTGTGCAGTCCTGTGCCCACCATACGGTCACAGAGTCAAGATTCAGTTTGTACTTGTTAAATGGATGAATGAGAGAGCCATTAGGAAACAGAGTGAAGTCCCCAAAGTTAACCCGCTCAAGTCACAGAAACAGCAGGAGGCACAGCAAGTCTCTAGCCCAGGCTTTCTGTTGCCAACAAAACACAGCAGATCATTCTTCAAGAAAACTGCAGGGCAACCCGTTCGGGACCCCTCCTCTCTCGGGAGCGTTCCTTACTCCTATTTCCAATCCTATTCCCCAGTAAATTTTCCTACAAAAGAAAGAAAGAAAGGAGGGAGGGAGGGAGGGAAGAAAGATGGAAGGAAGGAAGGAAGGAAGGAAGGAAGGAAGGAAGGAAGGAAGGAAGGAAGGACGGAAGGGAGACTGCTGGTGGGTATGGGAAGGAAGACATCTATCTTTAAATTAGTCCAGCCTAATATAGAAGCACAAACTCATCAGCCTGCTTTCCTCTTTCATTACAGAATAGCAAACGTAAACAGTTATTTTTTAACTCTAAGGGACATTATTTACCAAAACCAAGCCCTTTGAGAAATTATTCCACTCCATGGAATCTAAGTAAATTAACAGAACTGGAAAGGGTCACTAACCCTATGACTGTCACTTGTCCTCAGTACTGTGGAAATCAGCCCTCAGTGTCTGCTGCTCTGAGGACCTACAGATTAGAAATGCCATAAGGACATAACCTTTATGAGAGAAACATCATTTTCATATATATATATATATATATATATATATAAATTAAATCGTGACAAATTATACTGATGGCTTCAAATTTAAATGAGCCTCAATAAAAACCCTGTGATTGATGCCATGGAACCCTTGGCTGCTAACATAAAATGCAGATATCTTGGTGTTTATCAGGTCCCTGTCTCCATTTCTGATTCCTAAAAATAACTGCTCCCTGCAGGGAACACAGAGGATGCTGATTTGCTGGAAGCACTAGCACACGTTTAATAAGTTTCTGCTCACAGGCAATAGCCATCTTAATGTAGTAGGTGATATTTGCTATGAAGTATGAGATATGCTATAAATTATATTTGGTTTTCTAACTTGTTTATGTGCATCATTTGCTACTTTTTCCATGCAAAGCAACAGAAATTAGCTGGAACTGCAAGTCATCTGTCAGATCCACAGAAAATGGTATTTGTAATAATGTCAGTCTGCATCAGACCTCCTCCAAAGCCATTCTACAAGGATATCTCCTTTCCTATCCTTTACTTCCTTCTCCAGGAAAATGTATTTTAGAACTAACTAACTTTCTTAATAGCCAAATATTATCACTGAGATCCACAATGAAGCGATGCTGGTGGTACAAAGAAGAAAGTCAAGGAGAATGGATAGAAGGAAACAAACGTGGGTAGAAAAAATAAAAAGGAGGAGAAGTCAGGTAAAAAATCCCACGACTGAAGGGGAGGCGGTACCACAGAATATGCAATTCCACATCTCTCTCTCTCTCTCTTTTTCTTTTTTTTGTGCTGGGAATTGAACTCAGGACCTTGCGCTAGCCAGGCAGGCACTTGTGCCGCTGAGCTATATCTCTGGCCACAGCACACCTCCAATAGAAGAGGCTGAGGAAATCTGATGCAAGCAGCATCTTCAACTCTTACTTTACTCAAAACATGTATTAGAAGCGTTTTGTGGCAACTGAATAGTTTGGGCAGAAATAAAGTAAATAATGACACATACTCTGTCCTTCATAAACAATGACATTAGTCAAATTTAATAAATTATTAATATAGATATATTACCAAAACATCATTGATCATCGTAAATTTGCGGTGCCCACTTGAATAAGAAATGTCAAGGTGATTGGTTCTCAGCACAGTTTTCAGTGTCTGGGTAATTAACTTACTGAAAAGGGATGACTCGCCCTGAGCATGGGTGGCACCAGTGGATGGGCTTATGCCCTACAGGGAATAAAACGGGAAAGAGAAGGAAGCCTTGCTTCTGTTTCTGTGCAGGAGTTCCAGCTTCTGCTATACAGCCTGGCACGTTTACCTCCAGATTTCCAGCATAGACTGTTCCATCTTTCAGCCCAGATCTTGTGGCTTCCTGATGTGGACACATAGGGGATTCTGCAGTGAACTTCAGACCTTTCATCCTTGGGTCTCCAGCCCACAGTCCTTCGCCTTCTCCCACACCTGCCTACAGGAGGCCTTTGTAAGCCTATCAATTAAATGTGAATATGGTGGTGCCTCAGTTCACGAACTTAATTGGTGCCACAACTCTGGGAAAGGCGGCTGCAGTTGTGTACGTCACCCAGTGTGGAGCTTGTGGATGGAACCAAAATTTTGCCGAGTGCTTGTGTCCTTGAACAGAAGCATCCATGAACCAAGGTATTACTGTATATCAGATATTATATATATGTATACGTATATATGCACATATACGAAAGATCTGTTCCTCTAGTGAACACTGAACAATATAATCATTTTGGAGTTCTTTGAGAATTTTGTTACATTCTTCAAACAAAGGTATTTGTTGCATCCTTCCCTACCACATAATACAAATACAGAGGCAGTTCTTTAAATTTCATCCTCAATTCTTCCTTGTTTATGAAAATTTACTCATGGCAATAAAAATAAACTAAGAACTGAAATAATTACACAATCAGAAGTCACAGGCAGTTTATTTAATCTTTCATACTCATTCAACCAATGACTGTGTTAAACGAAATGTAACATAGATAATGTACTTGTCTGAAATTTTTAGAGTAGCTCCACCTTTTTATCCTTCCAAGGGCTGTTATGAAATTAAATGTGGAGAAGCAATGTGACCCTAGGGATTCTCTTAGAGTTACTTTCTTATACTTCAAAAGATTATTTGGATTAGGTTTATGTATTTAACTCAATAATTTCCAAGCTTTAGCACTTTGATCCTAATTGGTAATACGTTCTTTTTTGTACATTGCACCATTGAACTCAACAAGACAGCGTATTTTCCCTTTAAAGCCACTGAAATTTCTCTTTTTAGTCCCAGGACTTATCAAGACAGGCAGCAGGCACTATGTTAAGCATTTTATAAATATATATATAATCTCTCACATTAGAGAAACCACGTTAAACTTGTATGTCAAATTTATTTCGCTTAACATTATGTGCTCAGTGGCACCCCTTTTCCTGTGAGTGCCTCGAGTTTGTCTTTCTTTATGGTAGAGTAGCATGTCCTTGTGTATGAATGCCACATCCTCTTTATCCATTCACCAGTTGATAGAGGTTAATGCTTTTTTCCAGATCTGGCTATTACACGTTGTGCTGCTATAAGCACGGGTCTGCGTGTGTCCCTGTGATATGCTGACTTAAACTCTCCAGGGAAAATACTTAGAAGGTAAGGACACCTTTTCCAAACACATGGGAGAGCAAGAGATGGAGGGAAAGGGGATGGGAAAGAGAAGGCTGAACGTGTGTCGCGTGCGTGCACCTACTCCCTGTGGTAAATGCAGTCATTGTGTACTCTGAACACGTACACGTAAATAAATGCCTAAAATAAGGTCCATTCTCTGACGTAATGCTGACAAAACCCTTCCTTTAAATCTGGAAAGGTGACCTGGCCTGACTGAGAAGATCCAGTTTGTGAGGAAATGGAAGCAGACGGAGCCCGAGGTCTTAACCTCCTCGCTCCTCTTGTCGCACTGACACGCTTGCTCCCGAAGGAGAAGCAAGTTTCCTCCGAACGGCTGCTGTCTAAGAGAAGGCGGACTGGCAGGTTCACTCGGAAAATTTAGGACGTATAGAAAGCAAAACTGAAAAACTAAAAATAACTCTAGAGTAATGATATTCAGGAATAAATGCTGCCAACACTTTGTTAATATTCTTTCAGTCTCCTTTTGTAATGATTTTGAAGCCAAAAAAAAAAAAAAAAAAAAAGTGGAACCACTATCGGCTTCCAGGCAAGAGGCTGGGTAGGTCTGAGCCTAATCAGGTCCCAGAGAGAGGCCGTTTCCAAGCTTTGGCCAAATGTTTTGATTTGCAAAGGGAAGTTTGGAAATGTGTTTAAGGGAAAGAGCTGGAAGGGGTTGAATTATGCATAAAAACATAAAAGAGCTGGGGAATGTAGCTCAGTGGCACAGTGCCTGCCTGGCAAGCACAAGGCTGAGTTCCGATTCCCAGTATCAAAAAAAAGTTTTTGTTTTTTTATTCCCGAGAAAAGAGGGAGCAGAAAAGAAAAGAGGCAGAGGCAGAGGCAGAGAATCACACTACAGGGTAGAGAGGCCAAAAACACTTTTAAGAATAGGAATATTTTATTTTCATTTTTAAGTCATTTCCTGTTTGAGGAAGGTACACTCTCAGTCTGCAAATCTGACACAAAAGGGCTTGTGTGCATTGGTTTTTGTGGATAGCGCAGAAAGGGACTAAGTTCCACTTGGGGCCAATGACAGGATTAAGGAGAAATTGCAACAAGACATGGAACATAGAATTACTCCGTAGAAGAGGGAGAAGTCAGAGCCAGTGGTGACCACAGGGCTTGTGGAAATCCATAGGGAAGTCGTCTAATTTCAGTAGGGCATGGTGTGGAATGGAGACCTGAGCTAATGTCCTCTGGATTTGTGTGACTGTTATCCTATAAAAAGAGTAGCTGCTGTTTATATACCTGGTGCCACTTTGGTTATTCATATTGTCTCTAGGATCCAAGTGTTATGTGATTACTGTCAACTAGTATTTTCTCGCATGAGTCTATAACTATGATAAATATCACAACACACAAGAAAACATAAAATTGGGGCTGGGGATATAGCTCAGTGGAATAAGCGCTTGCCTAGCAAGCACAGGGTCCTGAGTTCAATCCCCAGTACCGCAAAAAAAAAAAAAGGAAAACATAAAATTAAAATGACAGATTATCGTTTTTTTAAATATATAGTGATAAAATACTCTTGCTTCATTAAAAGAGTCTAAATTAAAATTCCAGGTTTAGAAATTGTTGAAATTCTAAAGCTTATCCCAAAGCCCAGCAATTTCACTCCTGAGTACATATCTATTTAAGAGCAATTAACATACAGAAACATCAAAAGACCAGCATATACATGCAGGAATTCTTGTCATTCACTGGAAAATGGGTATTTTCCAATTCTGAGAAACATCTGTTAAGAAAAGTGGAAGAAAGTATTATAATTTCCTGTGAAAATGAAAGCATCGTGGCTTACACAGAGACATTATTTGTTGGAAGGAATTCGCCAAATCAAGCTGAAGGCAGAGGCAGGAGTCAGAGGCTGGAACCACGTGGGAACACACAGGAGGGAGATGGTTGCCATCCAGTCTGTTGGGTATGGTTACGATCATGGCCACATTCAAGCATGTGTATGTGGTCCTGCCTACATCCTTGCAAGTAAAATAAACATGAGTATATTTACACACAGATGACTTTAACATTCCTATGAGTGGTGTTCCAAGAAATGATAAATTTTAGAAGCAAAGATGCCCAGAAATGGGCAATATTTGACATGTGACTCTGTGTAGTGCTGCTAACTAGAAGACTCAAGTATTAAGTTATAGAATTACCATCAGGTAAGATCTGCTCACATTTTTCAGTGTTTGGATATTGGTTACGGACTCTAGTTCTTTATACACATTTTCCAAAAGAAAACACAAAGCAAAACAGCTCTGAAAGCTGTAAAATACTGCAATGATTGATTTCTGACCTCGCAGAAGTGATAGCACTTTCAGTGACAAAATTAAAATCACAGTAAGCAGCTGAAGCACTTTCCTCATTTAAAAAAAGAGAAACATGCTTATACGAAGCCAGAGAAAGTCCAGTACCCAGACTAAAAATGATTTTGTTAGCAATCAATGATTCAGCCAGTGCCGTGACCAATAGGAAAGTTGTTATGAATCAAACATCAAGATAACCATAGAGGGGAACTGAGGGTTTGCATGCTTAGAATTTTGGCTTAAAAATAACTTTTAACTCTTGATGAGCTTGCCTTTCAATCTTTAAAATGAATATTCAGTACTAATTTGGAGTTAATGTTTTCTTCTTTTAATGTTTTTATATAACACTTTATATAGGGTGTGGATGATACACAATATTGAGATATATGATCTTGTCATAATATACCAGTTTAAAATGATAATTAATCATGCATGTATTATCATATATATTTAAACCACAAATACTCTAAAACTATTAGTATAACCCTGTAATAGAAAAGGAATTGAATGTTATGATTATTCATGATTGTTCTAAAACACATAAATAATATGTAATGAAAAACATGGACTAACTTTTATCTTAAGAATTCTACTTTTCCATTCCCAGTTCCCAAGTTTTGCCATCTGTTAGGGATTTGGAAACACTATAAAAAGATATGTAAAACAATGGTGCTTACATTTTTGTTCATAGTAGGCTAGAACAACTCATTATTAATGTTTTCACTAAATTCTAGCTATAATCATAAGTGAAACACATATCCTTGCCAGCATGATCCAGCGAAAAAATCTAATCGGCTTTAGAAAAATCAGCTTAATAGCTTTTCTTGCTTAAAAGACGCTAATGTATAACCGCCAATCAAGAAAACTGGTCCCAATGCTTCCTCGTTTATACTTCGTAAACTGGACCGCGGCTTCTGTGAGACTTCTCACAGTTTCAGCTTGAGGGCCCTTGGAGTTTGAACTGTTTGTTTGTTTTTTAAGAGAAAAATAAATGAAAATAACAATAAAAAAGTTTCAAAACAGGTTAGTAGGAGATGTAGAATAATTACCACTTTACAAATTGTTATCTTCACAGCAGTTATTCAGAGCACAAGATGTAGACATGGTATCTTGTCTAAATACTATTAGCATAAACCTTTCTTTTCATTGAACTAAGGAAACTAACATATAACTATCTCAACTATCTTGCATATAAAAATATTTTTTTTTCTGTTTCCCTTTCTCCTTTTCCCCTTTCCTCCATCACTGTTTGTCTTTTCTTTTGAACAGTTTCTGCCCAATTCACAATATCTATTGGACAATTTGGATCTTATTTGCTTGTTCAGTTTGAACTGTTCTTTTGTACATACAGTCAACTTCTGCATTTTTAAATTCTGATCTAATTCTATTTTTGACATGAAGTGAAAAGGCAGCCAATGAAATAATAGAAAAATTGAGCAGATTATCTGATAAGGCCCTAGTTTTTCAACTTATTGCCCAATAATAAAAAACAAATAGCTTCATTTTTAAAATGAGTAAAGGATTTGGGTGGATATTTTTAAATGAGATATGCAAATAGTCAATAAGCACATGAAAAGATACTCAACATCATTTGTTATTAAATATGGAAATAAACACCATTAGTAATTGCCTAAGTATGGGACTACGAAATGAAATATAGACTCTGCTTTGATTTCCCACCACCACAGAGTCATTCTAAGCTGGTATAAATCATGGTCTTCTCTCCATAGCTGTGAACGATCATAACCCCAGGGTGGCACATCAGGTCAAAGAGAGTATCTTCATCTCAGCTGTTGCAGAACCTCTTCAGTGCCTGCTGAGCATGCTTCCCTCTCAAAGGACGTGTTACTCTACTTTCAGAGAAACTCACCCTGCACTTGGGACAAGTAGCCAAACTATTTAATGTTTCCATTTCTCAATTCTTCAGTAGTGCTCCCCATAGCTAAGGGGATAAGCTATGGATAGCTATGGGGTGTTGGCCCTATCTGGGAAAGCCTAGTAATTCTTTTAAGACCTAAGAGGCATTGTGAATCTTAGTGGGTTATTTGTGTTAAGAACATGTGAACCTGTAAATTAAGGGGGAACCATCTCCCACCAGGGCAACCAAGAGAGCCAGGCATGGCTACTAGAGAGAGGCAAGGAGACATGCAGAGGAAAGAAGCCCTGAAATCCCCACTGGGACCCAGAGGGGCACCTCTCATAGCCATTTTACTTCCTGATGACCTTCTGGTTCCAGTTCTAGCACCCTGTGGGAGGTGTCCTGCTGGCCTTGCCTCTGGGCCCTAGAAGTTACCTAGCAGCTTCTAAGGTATCATCCCATGCCTTTCCTTTTTTCTTTAACAAACTCTGTTGGATTTCTACTGCATAAAATCAAGTGTTTTCTAAGAACAAGCATATCTGTCCAGGCCCATGTGGAGAAAGCTGTCACTGTCCAAATTAAGCAATTTGAGAAGACTTTCATCAAGGACATGTTTACAGAGAGATGTGCATGCTGTTGGGAAGTCACGGAATAAAGCAGTGCCCTGGAGAGAGTGCCAGCCTGGCCATCTCCAGCCTTGGAATGTTGATAGGGTCAGAAGATCAAAAAGGGTAGGACAGTGATTTTGACTGGGAGACACAGCTATCCCTAGAGATCACAGGGAGAGAGTCAAGGAACAAGTACCTTTACCTCCTTCTCTTCTCTCCTTCCTCTGACCTCTCACATTGCCCTCCACTGGCCCTACACATCTGAGACTCATAATGGGAGAGAGCTCAGGTGGAAGCCATAATGGGGTAACGTACATAAGGGCTGCAGTGGATAAAGGAGTAGCCAAAGATGTGCAGGACGGATGTGTCCTCCAGGCCAGAGCCACTTCTACTGCATCCTGTGTCTCTCAAAATAATAAGGTCTCCATACTCACAAATCTCACTCTTTATTAACTTAACAAACATTTACTTATTGGCTTCTACAAGCGTGTTGTTGCACTGGGTCCCCCAAATACACCCATTTCAAGCCAGACCAGGTTCTATCTCCCCTCTTACACTTACATGTGACACCTGTTTGAAGCACAAGGCTTCTGTTGTATCTTTTGTGTGCTTGTGCCAACGTCTCAACTATCCTTTAGGTCTTAATTCTATCTTAGGCAGCACCTGAGAGCAATTGTTATATTGAAGGTGTTTTTCCACAGTAGAAAATATAGTGATATCTTAGTCCACTTGTGTGCTAGAACAAAATTATGAAGGCTGGGTAGTTTTATTTTTCAGAGTTGGAGATGCTGCAAAGTCCAACATCAAAATGCCAACATGTTTGGTATCTGGTGAGGGCTGTTCCCTGCTTCCAAGATGGTGCCTTGATGTGGAGTCCTCCCCTGGAGGGGAAGAGTGCTATGTGTCTCTTGCTGTTCATGAGGAAGGCAGAAAAGCAAGAGAACCTAACACTACATGAAGCCCCTTCCATAAGAGTCTTAATCCCACTCTACAGGGAAGAGCGCTTATGGCCTCGTTACCTCACAAAGTGATTTACGCTACTTCCTTTTTTTAATTTTAAAGAGACGATACTTCTGGATACTGTTTAATCAGACCTTACATTTCAATACCTGTACTGTAGAGGGGACATATTCAAACTATAGCATATGGTTATTTTTTCAATCAAAGTTCTAATTTCCCATTGGTACAGATGAACGAAAAGCTGTAATTCAAGTATACACACGCCATCTGCACACACAAACACTAAAATGTAAAGCACCTGGTACAGTTTTTTTTTTGGCGGTACTGGGGATCAAACTCAGGACCCTGCGCTTAGCTAGTCAGGCGCTTATTCCACTGAGCTATGTCACCAGTCCTAAGCACCTGGTACAGTAAGGGTGCACAAATGCCTATATCGGAGTTGCCTCAGAAGAAAACTAATATTCACCTGACAAAGACACACACACTAGGTACTCTACAGGTTGTCTTGTTGTGTTTCAAGTTTTTCTAAAATTTCTGGATGCCTTCTATATTTGAGATCTTCTTGGATCTTGTCTTTTTACAAGCAATCCAGTCAGGCTTGTCTTAATAAGGGACCTAGGCTTGGCAGTAAGAAATCTGACTTTTAATCCCATGAACTATATATGTGATTTCATCCACCCATCCACTCACCCACCCATCCACCCATCCACCCATCCATCCATCCATCCACACATCCAACCACCCATCCACCCATCCATTCATCTATCCATCCACCCACCCATCCATCCACTTATTCATGCATTGATTCATTCATCTAACCTTAGCTCCTTACATAATATATGCCAAGAATGGAATAAAAATATGAAATTATAAAAATGAGACATTCCACCTTCAAAAACCTCCAACCCAGAAATAAGACACATGGTAACCAAAGATAATACGATATTACAGGAATTAAAAAGAACTCAGTAATCAAGCCATAATGAGACGTGGAGGAAAATTGAATATACATAATTAAGTAAAAGTAACCGATCTAAAGGCCACATACTGTGGATATCCAACTATAGAATATTCTGGAAAAAACAAAACTATGGGACCAATAACAAAGATGAGTGATTTGGGGTTAGGGAGAGGGACAGATGAATAAACAGTGCTCAAGGATTGTAGAGCAGTGAAACTACTCTGTATGATGCTACAGTGATGAGTACTTACCATTATAGATTGACCAAACCTATGGAAAGCACCATACCAAGAGCGAACACTAAGGTCAGTTATGAACTCTGGGTAATGATGACCTATCAGTGTGGTTCACAACTGTAACAAATGGTTCTGGGTATTGAAAAGAAGGGAGGTTGTCAAGCAAGGGGAGGCAGGGGCTCTATGAGAACTGTCTAAACCACACGCTTGATTTTGCTGTGAACTTAAAACTACTCTAAAAGTGTAGTCTACTAGAAAAACACTATATACCTAGTGCTTTAGGAGTACATAGAGAAAAATAGTTCATTCTGCCTTTGAAAAAGAGGAGAAAAATTCATGAAGGTCACAGACGTTACCTTGAGTCCTTAGCATTTCTCTTTCTAAGTTTCTTCAGTTTCCAAATACTGTAATTATTTGTTCATCACTTATAGAGAAGAGTGTGAACTTTGGAGGCAGACAATCCTTCTTCAAAGCCCTTCTCCCACAATTATGTGACCTTAACAAATTACATGATTACTTATTTCATAGCTTCCTCATTTATAAATGCAGAAGTAAATAGCTTAGGGGAGAATATTTATGCCACAGAAGTGATTTTTTCTTCCTTTCTTCTTTTTAGTTGACACATAATTATCATAAGTGAGCCACGTGATGCCTCTAGCATCTAGTTTTCTAACCTAGGGCACTCAATCCCCATGGGCCTTCATGCTTTGACTTTCCTGAAGCAGGTGGGCTCAATCTGCTGCTGTTGGGAAGCAGGCTGGAAGACAAGCCCAGCCTAGCTAGGACCGACCTAAGATCATCCCTCTTGCACCCATCTTGCTCCCTCCAGGTCATCTTTCTGGTAGTTGTTGCCTCCTCCTCCCCACCACCCTTTCCCCTTCTTTACTGAATTCTTCCTTCTCTACTGGGCCTTTGCCAAACACCCTGCTTCGCTACCTTAAAGACAACCCTGCTTTGACCTCCTTCTAACCTCTGTGCATTGGTCAGCTTTCTTCTTGTTGGGACAAAATTCCTGAAATCAGCATATAACTTAGAGAGAAAGCTGTTTATTTGGCTGTTTTTTATGTAAGTTATTTTTTTTTTTTTTACGAAGTTTCCCTTTCTTAAAGTGAAACCTATGCTTACTATTTGATGCAGACATTTGGCTCTGAGCTACCCACCCAAGAAACATATGCACACAAGTGCTTGTATACAAATATTCATGGCAGTTTTCTTTGTTCACAGAAGCTAAAACCTTGATACAAGTCAAATATTCTTCATCAGCAGAAAGGACAAATAAATTAGGCTATGTCCACGGAATGGAATGCTAGTTTGTTTTCTTAAAGCAGCAGATTAGTAGTATGAAGCCATAGGTGAATCTTACAATCATTTTATACAACATAGTCTGATCTGGGGTACCAAAACACATCCGTAGTAGTTGAGTAGGAGGGTGAAGGTAAAGTGTACAGCAAAGGGGCCTGAGGATGCATGTGAGGGTGATGGGGATTACTCCAGGAATTATTATTATGGCCAGGCCTAGCAACAATTTTCTGCTTTTCTCGGAGCTCGCTGAATTACATTTTAAATTTATGCAGTTTATTATACATAATTATGACTCAATTAAATCGGTTTTAAAAACCTTAATAGGAAGGAAGGAATTAGAATATGACAAAACAGTTAATTATGTTGCAAATGGGTGAAACAATTCACTGAGAGGAAAAGCCCTAAGTAACTGACAGTGAGTGGAATCTTTAGCCTGCAAGCAAAGAATCTGCCCACAGGACCAGATCCATCTGATAAAGTTGTTTCCCCACAACAGTTTAGGTTAATAATTCTGATAGAGCTGTACACAGGCCCTGGAACCGAACAATTAAATAAATGGATGGCAGATGGCAAGAGCCAGATTTCTCACTGTTGGAGGGGACGGTTACAGAGAAACAAGAGGAGGCTAGAATGATCTACGTAACAACAGAGCAAAGTTAGTCTTACATCAGTATGATTTCACACTGAGCTTCATATAGGTATAAATTGGTATGTAGAGTACAGAAACAGTTATACTTATGTGTGTATACAGGTGCTGGTAAACACGTATTTCCTTGCCATGTCTATTAAAAGGTCTAAAGACAATGTCACCACAGTCTAATACCCAGATTTGGGTCTCCAGTAAGAGCAAACAGACCCTTTTCAAAAGGGCCTGTTTTCAAAACACGGCTGCTTCTAGGATTGGGGCAAGAAATATTCCAGATGAGGCTCTGCTGGAGTGAGGAATTTTCAACAACAACCAAGGTACATTGCCGAGCGGATGATCAAGGAATGCAGGAGCCAGCTAAAAGTACCCCCTGGCTGATGCTGGAAAAACGTGAGCAATAAAATACAGAAACAAGTATCAGATTACAACTCACAGTATAAAATAAATATCCACCAGTCTGTATGGATGCAAATACATTGAATAATTGAATAAATAAAGAGGAGAGCAAATGAATCTCCTATGCAGAAGTATTCCAAATAATTCAGGCAATTTGTGCACCCTCAAGGAGATGCAATGTAAATCTCCTCTCCTTAACTGCACGTAATGACTTCCCTCCAAAGAGCAGAGAATAGAAACTTGACAAACAGTACATCAGCCAGTCAGTCAAGGTTAGCACCAACAGGGATAAGTTATGTTGAGGGTAGGCACTGTTGGTATGATGTCTTGCGAACAGTGTTTTACCTCTGTGGCCTTCTTTCCCACACTTGTGACTCAAACCTAAGCATTTTTTAAAAATTTATTCAAATGACTTTCTATATAATCCCTGACCAATATTTCTCAAGACAGTCAACCCAACAAAAACAGGGAAACTGTCATATTAAGAAGGGCCTAAGAACATATAGCAACTAAATGTAATGTATTTTCCTGCGTATGACCTTGGAGCTGAAAAAGAACATTAGGTAAAATTAAAGATATCTGCATAAAGTATGGAATATGTACTTATGTTCATAATAAGTCATACATATTGGTTCATTAATTATAATGAAGGTAACATGCTAATAATGTAAGATATTACAAATAGGGAGCTGGATATAGGGTATATATTTATGGGAATTCTGTATACTATCTTCACAATATTTCTGTAAATTTAAAACTGTTGAAAAATTTGGGGCTGGAGGTACAGCTCAGTGGGCTAAGTGCTTGCCGCTAAGCACTAAGGCCCTGAGTTCGATCCCCGGTCCCGGAAAAAAAAAAAAAAAAAAAGAAAAATTTGAAGTTTATTTTTTAAATCCCTCATATTGGTAGAATGATACTATATAATAATAAGGACAAAATCACCAAAGAAAAAAAGGTTACTCATGAGGTTTTGTGATCATGTACATAATCTTGAAATACACAGCAAAATCTAAGTCAAGTACAGAGAAGTATAGGCGTAATCCAGCTGCAAATGGAAGACGGTAGTCTGTGTCCAGCAGAAGCAGAGCAACAGGGAGAGGAAGTGATCCAAGTCCTCAGCTCCAAAAGTCTGGAAATGAGCTAGTGGAAACCAGGTGAGGTCTTGTCCTCTTTCCTTCTAGCAGAAATCATGCATATGAACTCAAGTTCTCTGGGAAATAAAGCCTAGTGACCCCTTAAGAGTAGGTCAATAATGAGATCACTGCACTGCCCACAGCTCCTGACAGAACTGACCCAAAAGTCCAGACAGCCTGAGAGCCAGCATCCTGCATACTTCCACAGTGCTAAGCTTCTTTCCACTCATAAGCCACCCAGAAGTGACCCTTCCCGCCTCACTGTGGGCCAGCAGTTCACCCGTAGGGTTCTGTGTGGCTGGCGGAGGGATGGGAGCAGTGAGGCCTTGGTCTTTCCCCCTAGTACTTGACCTTGGCCTCTGTGAGTCTTCCCACTGGGAGCTATCCTGGAAGCTATCCATGTCTTCAAGCAGTGCTGAGGAATTCAGCCCATACCCTGGTGGTAACAGGTGTAGACTCAGTCAGGGACCCACCTAGTTCAACAGTCAGAAACCTAGAAGTGATTCATCTTGTAGGAGAGTCACCACAACCAGAAGTCGTTATTCTATAAAAAGAAAAAAGCTACTGAGATAAACAGAGCTATGGTGGGGGGTGAAAAGCACAAGTATATGGTAAGAATGAAAAAGAAACCATGCTGGCAGAGACTGCAAAGAAATGCATGCCAAGAAATTTTAAAGATTAGACAATATATTTTTTTGAAATGTAAAAGTGCCTCAAATTGACTTAGTGATGGACAGGAAAACATGGGAAACCCCCAGCCTTTGAAAGAAATCTCCCCCACCCCCATCCACCCACAAGACATCAGCCACAGGTGGGTTCATAAATTATTTTTTTCAAGCTTTCAAGGAGCAGATAAATAATCTATCTCTAGGGCTGGGGGTATAGCTCAGTGGCATAAGTGCTTGCCTGGCAAGCGCAAGGTCCTGAGTTCGATCCCTGGTACCGGAAAAAATATATATATATCTCTATTAAATTGGTATTAAATTGGTTCAGGGACAAGGAAAACAAGGAACAGTCACTTAACTAATTTTAAGAGGAGCAATATGTAAGGTTAGTTTTCCATCAAAACTGTAGAAAATTATGCACAAATCTCACTTATGGTCGTAGATGAAAAAACCTTTACTTTGTAGTAACGCTCATGTGTTTAATCCTTTCTTGTGTTTCATCCTACTACCCCAGGAGTCTGCTCAGGACAAGGTTCCTGCTCCCTCGGTTGGGGATCTGGATAGGTCTGGGCCAGCATGGAATGCTGGGAATAAGAAAAGTGTGGTATGATCTGGAGTCTCTAACTCTAGTGTGTCCCCAAATTCCCTTGCTATGTTAATGCATTTGACTCCTGCCAAGGCTCATTCTCCTCAGGGAGGATTCCCACAATAGCATTAGGTGACTTTTGGAGCTATATGGACAAATGACATCACGCACTTATGCTTCTGTTCTTATTTCTAAAGGCAGGAGCTCTGATTCATCATCTGAATTCAAAACCTTCCCCATACTTCACCAAGAGACAGTGGGTGGTCTGTGGAGGCAGACAGGTCTGAGAAGCACTAAAGCTCACAGAGCCTTGCTTGGCCAAGCACTCTTTAAAGAGTTGATTCACCATGTGACTTCCGGAGAGATGGTATTTATCTTGCTAAGACAATCATCCTCTGCAACTCAAGACCATACTCATAAGTGAAATAAACCAGACTCACATGGGCAAACACTGTATTGTCTCCTAGTGTGAGAAGCTCAAAGAATAAATAAGATCCCAAGTGCACAATAGATATTGTAAAATGGGAAGAAACTGTTCAAAAGGAAAGAGAACCTGGAATGGAGAAAGGAAAAAAGAAGGAAGAGAAAAGCAAAAGCAATTAAAAATATATAGAGAGAGATGTACATATAAGATAGTTATACTACTAATTTCTCTTAGTTTATTGAAAAGAAAGGCTTGTGCCAACATTGTTTGGACAATTAAATGCTTGTATCTCGTACTCTGAGTAACTAAAGATAGCCATTATTACCTTCCTATTATTTTTGAAATTTTGTTTTTTCTCTTTAAAATAAAAAAAAAATCTTTAAAAAGATTATCAACCTCCCCTAAGGGTAGCTGAGGAGTGTACAAGAGTTGAAATCAGAGATTATTCATTGACAACTTCAGAATGTTTGTGTAGGGTGCATAGAAGTGCACTGAAGATGAACTCAGACCATGAACCTGGAACATCCATAATGTGAATAGAAGTATGTTGTCTGCACATATCTATCTCCTAGGCTAACAGTGCTTGCATAGGTCCTCACAGGCTAACTAGAACTGCTCTTGCTTGTTTCCTAAAAGAGCCTTGAGTGTGGCAATGAGTCCCTGGAGAATAAGATGGGAGTACATAGAACAGTTAGTGACAGGCCCCTGGAACCGGGTGCTGTACAAAACCATGCCACATCACCATTGAATCCCAAGCTATTGTGAACTGCAATCACACTGCTTGATCCTGACCTATGAAAGTGCAGTTCTCTTGGGAGCCTATCACCAGTTTGCAAACCACTAGACAAGAGCCAGACTGGCCTGCTCCAGAGGGAAAGAGACGTAGGCTCATCCACCCTTGAATTCTAACCACTGCCGAATCTACTCAGTCCCAGTGCAGCTTTCCAGATGTGATGGTTTTCTTTTCATAGTGTTGAATATTACTCATTACAGTCCCTTGGTGTCTGTGCAGGATTTTGTGAATGTTAAAATGTACAGATGCTCAAGGTCCTTACAAAAAATGACATAGGTTTGCATGTAACCTACACACAGGCTCTCCTACAGTTCAGTCTTCTCTAGACTGTGACCACCCAATACAAATGAACGGCAAGCAAACGTTATTATGCTGTGCTGTTTAGGCACTAATTCAAAGAAAGGAAAGTTAGTACATATTTACTAGAGATTCAGTTTTTGTTTGCGAACATCTTCAATGAGTGATTGGTTGAATCTGGGGATGTAGAAGACAAAGACACAGATGGTTGACTGTATTTGCTTTAGCAAAGCACACCGAGACCTCAACACCTTGTGGTTAGTAGAGAGAGGGTGAAGGTGTGAACCAAAAGGAGTATGGACTGTGGGATTGGACCCAGCTTTGAGGCTGGATTGGAAAAGAGAAGACCTATGGCACAGGCACATTTTTCCACAACTAAAGAATTTATCTCCATGAAAATAGATACACTTGTTTTGTTTTCTGTATACCCGTTTCTATCTCCCCAGGAGTCTGAATCAGGGCCTGCCACATCAGGGACATTTGCTAAATATTTGTTACTCAGATTTAAGCTCTTCTCTGGGAGCAAGCAGAACTGGCTAACGGATTAGGTATCTGAGGAGAGCACTGATGTATGCAAGGGATTGGAGACTGCTGTCCAGGTCCCACCCATGTGTCCTCCTCCTCAATGACAGGATGCAAATCACTAAAAACTTCATTATGCAAAAGAAAAACTTGAATCACAAATTTAAAATAAATAAAAGTGCACTTTGACTTAGCCTTCTGAAATCTTACTGCAGTTCAATTAACCTTTTTCAAATCTCATAAACACCTAGCAACATCCACTCCCATCACTAATATTTTTTTTTTACAAAAATCAGGATGACATGAGATCACTCCACTCTGCTCATTGATATAAGCTTATGGAGACAACCAATATAACACTAAGCTTCAGTTTCTACTCTGTGAATTTATTTTCATTTTTTTCTTGCATAGGGCTCTTAACTCAGAGCAACAGTTTCAGTGTGAAGATGTATGTCTTTCTCCAGTTCTGGAAAATTCTCAGCTGCCATCTGAAATAATGCATCTTCACACCACTTCCTATCCTGGACACCATGGAGACATTTCTCAGCTGTGCTTGTCACCAGGTACTGCCATGTAATTGCACCTAACTAAGGTAATACAAGCCTCCCACATACAACTCTCTCTCCTTTTTCTTCCTAGAAGCAAGACACATCAAGACTGTGAAGGTCAGCAGATCCACAGGATGAGAGAAGTCAGTATCCCTTAGGGACCCTGTGCAAGACATACTAAAGTATCACGCTGTCACATGGAAAACATTTGTATTGTATTAAACCAATACATTTTGAAAATATCAGATAGTATCACCTTAGCTGATAAACCCAGGGGTACAGACCCCAAACAGGAAAGGAGCAATGAGACCTTCCAAAGGAAGAGCAGAGGAAGTCCCAGGATGACGGCCAGGCAGCGAGCAGGACAACTAAAGGAGTCCCAGGGGTAGTGGAGGCCAAGGGCTTCAGAAGAGAAGCCAGCAGAAAGCGAAAGCGGTGTGGATGGGGTGGGGGCAGGCTTAACTGTGAAAAATTGGATGAGAGGTATTTTGCCTTGAGAGTAGAGGCTATACAAACAGCAAGACGTTCTGAGAGAGGCAAGAGGTGCAAAATGCAAGAAAATGTACTTCAGGAAATAAAAAGCAGTCAGAGAAACGTGAATATAAAGCCTCACTTGGCTTCTCAGGGAGCATATTTACAGTGACAATACTGTGCACGCCAAGACTGAAGCTACGCTTGTGAGATGACTTGAGGACCCTGAGTCTGCAGCTTCCATCGCATCACCAGGGGGAAAGCTGAGGACGTGAGCAATAGCACCCTGAGCATCTATTCAGGTTAACTAAAGCAAGCAGCAAGAGAGAAAGGGTTCTCAGTGATTGCCTCTGGATAATCGATATCTGCAGTGGAATGGGAAAGTCTACAAGACCTTGCTCTTTGTCATTGTAAATGTTCCACTACCACTTGACTTTTAAAAATATGTACATGTTACTTCGATGAAAATGAAAAATTAAAAAAAAACAACAACAAGAAGCCTACTGGTATCGGGCATTTCAAATCCTCAGTCTAGATGTGGCATGATTTTAAGTGGCTTAGATTCAGAAAAAGGGATAAATTAACCTTGATTGCAGGAGGTAAGAAGAAATCAATGTGTCCTTATATTGCCTTTTGCAGAATCAAATAGTCCACATATATATATTCTCCTGCCAAGGGAATAAAGGAGGACAATTTGCTGAATGCTGACTCAAATCATTAGAGATGTGACTGGAATCTAATAAGCATGCATTTTGGTCACTGAAGTGATGTTTTGGAGTTATAACCGAGAACAACTAGAAGAGATAATGAAATGCTATTTTAGCCTATATTCTGAGGTATGAAAAAAATCCTTCTATTAAAAAAAAGACAAAACAATGCACCCAGTGGGAGCATTTTAGCTGACACCAGATCTGCATCCCTGTGAAAAACAAATAATTTGCATTAATTTAATAATTTACACATTTCATCCTTCCTAACTCACGGATAGAAGAGAAAACATGGGGGAAAGGGAAGGAGCATGTTAACTACTTACCCCCAACTCCCAAGAAGCCCCAAGATAGTCTAATATTCCATCCCACTCTCAGTCCATGGGACTGATTGACTATATCCAAATTGCCAGCTCAGGAAACAGGCCCCCGAAGAGCTGCAGTGTGGAGGGAGGGGTGAGAAGTGTCTGGACCCGACGGCTTCACCGCACTTCAGCCCCTGCCCTACTTGATTGGTCCTCTTGGCTGCACTGCTTTTCTTCCCACATTTGTCCCCCATCTTCCTCCTCTCTCAGAACTTCCTGCTACCTCCAGACCTCCAGAAAGGGACCTCAAAGATGGCTACTGTTCACACTGGCCCCTTCCTTCTGGCCCTAGTCACCCCCCATTTTGGTAGCTCCTAGAAGGAAAAGATGTTACGCCAGTGGGAAGGTGAATGTCCTCATTGTGTTCTGGGAAAATCAAGCATTCAAACTCTGAGTGCAGGCCATGCTTGGCAAAGTCTCAGCACTTTCTGGAACATAATGGTGCTGGCTCCCAAGCTAAGCAAAGTCAGTGGGGTGAACCAAGGAAGACTGCACTGGCCTTTCATGAGGAGTTGGCACTGTGCTTTGCACAGGTCACCTGAAAGTCAACCACTCCAGCCTGGCCTGTGCCAACACACGCTGGAAGAGAAAAAACAGTCACCTGGGGAGAGAGTTGCTGTCTTCTTAGAACAGAAAAGTCATCTTTGATAAAATCTGAGAATTGACAGCAATTCAGAGACCCTGAAGAGACCATTTCCTGCTCTGGGGTGTTGTAAGGTCTTCTTTCACTTTCTAGGTAAAAGCAGCTTGTTGCTGGGAGTAGGAAATAAGCTAATATATGGAGCTGCTAAGAACCCTGCCCGGCTGATACATCACAGATAAATGAGGTTTTTGGCATTGCCCTTTGGGAAGCCTTAGGCTGGGTGATTAGGATGGAACTCACTTTCTCCTGCTGGGGCACATAGATAACTCAAAATTGGTCAATCAAAGCACCGACTCTTTTAGCCATGGTAATTAATTTTAAGCATGCAGCATAACTTAGGAAGCATTGCTCCTGGGAATGCTAAATGATACAGCAGCTCTGGAAAAGAGTTTGACAATCTCTCTAAGTACTAAACACACAACTGTCATATGACCAAGCAGTTGTAAGCTTGGGCACTTTCACCAGTGAAATAAAAACGTTTGTTGACATAACAGCCTGTACACAAATGTTTATAGGTGAATAGCCCCAAACTGGAAATAGTCCTAATGGCCTTCAGTGGGTGAGCAGTTACACTAAACTGTGGTTCATCTATGTGGACCCCAACTAGGCAGCAAAAAAGAGGTAACCACGGATACAAGAAATAAACCATATGAGTGTTCAGAGAATTGTGCTGAGTGCAAACGCCAACCACAGAGGACTGCATAGTCCATGGGTCTATTTATACAGCATTACGGAAATGACAAAATTACCGAAATGGAGAGCAGACTACCAGGAATTTAGGAGGGGCTGAAAGCAGGAAGGAAATGAAGGTAGCCATCAAAGGACAACTCCGAGATTCTGGAAGTGAAGGAGGTAGTCTGTGTTTTGACTGCATAAGCGTTGTTGTTAAGGTTGATAGTCAATATTATTTTGCAAGACATTACATTGGTGAAACTGGGAAAAGGGTACACAGAATCTCTTCATATTATTTTTACAGTGCATGTGACTATACAATCACCTCAAAGTTAAGGTTGATAGTCAATATTATTTTGCAAGACGTTACATTGGTGAAACTGGGAAAAGGGTACACAGAATCTCTTCATATTATTTTTACAGTGCATGTGACTATACAATCACCTCAAAATAAAAGGCTCACCCAAGTAGTTTTAACAGGCAACCAAGAGGGAGAGAAACACTGCTCTCTGTGTCCCTAGTCGTAGACCTTTTTCTGTGTGAATCCCTTCTTCCCTGCTTAGATTCCACAGTCCATCTTTTGAGCCATTTTATCTAATCCCTTGAACTTCCTCGTCTTCCACATCTTTATGTTTAAAGACAGTTTCTTGGAAGCAGCATCAGATGTGTAGTTGTGGTTTTCTAATTCATTTTGACAATCTTTAATCCACAATGGAATATTTTGTCCATTAAACTTAATGTAGTGGTAAAACTCTTGAAGACATAGGTGTAAGTAATGACTTTGTGAACAAAACCCTGGGTGCATAAGAAATAATATCAAGATTCAGTAAATGGGATCACGTCAAATTAAAAATCTGCACAGCAAAGAAAACTGCCAATAGAGTAAAGAGACAACCTACAGAATGGGGAAAAAGTTTTGCCAGCTACTCCTCAGACGAAGACTAACACCTACAATGTATAAAGAACTCAAAAATATTAGGACCCTCCAAATTTAAAGAACAAATTTAAAAATGGGCATCTAAAAGGAATAGACACTTCTCAGATGAAATACAAATGGCCAATAAATGCATGAAAAATGTATTGTTCATCATCGCTGGTCATTTGAGAAATGGAAAATAAAACAATACTGAGATTTCATTCCATTACAGAAAAAAGTGGCCACTACCAAGAAATCAAGCGATAACAAATGCTGTAAGGCTGTGGGGAGAATTGAATTGGTGGGAGTGTAAACTGATACAAGTACTACGGAAATCAGTATGGAGATTCCTCAAACACCTAAAAATAGAATTCCATTTGATCCAGCTGTTCTCATCCTAGGTATTTTCCCAAAAGAGATCATTTTACAGGGATCCATGGACACCCATGTTTATAGCAGCACAATGAGAGTAGCTAAATGTTGGACCTGATGCTGTTCCCCTGGCTTCTGGCTTCAGTTGTCGATGTTGAAAAGTTGACTCCTCCTTTGAGGCTTGTATATAATTTTTCTGCATCTTGTTAAGATTTTCTCTGTCTTTGGACATCAGCAATTTTATTCCTTGGGGTTGGGTTTTACTTCATTCACACCTCTTTCCCTTTGCTGCATTTATCAAATCTGGGCTTTAGTCTTTGATCGATTTTGGGAATGTCTCACTTACTGCCTTGTCAAATATTGCCTCCACCTTACTTTCTCTCTCCTCCCCATCTGACACTGCTATGATACATTAGACCTTTCCACCATACCCTGTGTGTCTTTTGCATCTTTTTTGGGTTTTTTCCATATTTTAGCCACTTTCAAAGTTTCAGTCTGTATACTTTCTACTGAATTTTTTCTAGCTGTGTGTTACGATGTGTCTAATCTGCTTTTAAACCCACTATTGAGTTCCTAACATTAGTTATAATATTTTTAAGATCTGGATTCTTTAACAGGTTCCTGTTTTCTGGTGAAACTTTCCATCTTATTACCCTTGAGTATATTAATCATGATTATTATAAAATCCACAGGCAATCATTCCAATATCTGAATTATCTATGGATATGTGTGAATTTCCCTTTATCTCCATTTTTTCAAACATATATTCTTGTGTCTCAACATACCTGGTAATTTTTATTAGCTAGAATTATGTATGAAAAACTGTAGTGGCTTTGACTGGTGCTACCTAAACTCAGAAAGATTTAGACACTTCCTAGAATGGCTATCATCAAATAATAACAAATGCCAGCAAGGCCACGGGGGGAACAAAGCTCTTTTACATTGTTGGTGGGAAGGTAAACTAGTACAAACACTATATAAAGCAGTGTGGAAACTCTTCCTAAAAAAAATCAAAAATAGAAATTCCATTTGATTCAGCCATTCTTCTAGGTATCATCCCAAGAGAGTTAACAACATCATGTTACAATGATACATGCATACCTATGTTTATGTTAAAAGCAGCAAAGCTTTTATTTTATTTTTTTTATTTTTTTTTTTTTTTGCGGTACTGGGGATCGAACTCAGGACCCTGCGCTTGCTAGGCAGGCGCTTATTCCACTGAGCTATATCCCCAGCCCCCAGCAAAGCTTTTAATAGCTAAATCTTGGGAGCCGCCTACATGTTCATCAACAGATGAATGGATAAAGAAAACGTGGTATTTACACATAGTGAAGTACTACACCGCCATAGTGAAAGATGAATTTGAGTTACTTGTAGAAAGATGAATACAATTTGAGACCATAATGTTAAGTGAAATAAACCCAACACACAACCTTAAATAACTCACTGTCTCTCTTATGTGAGAAACTCAAAGTATAAGTAAGTTAAAGAGTAAAATAAAAGATAGGCAACAGGAAACAGGGAGATAGATCTTTCTGAACTGGAAATGGGACCAAGAGATGAGGAGAGTAGAGGGAAGTGAGGGAGGGAAGATGAAAAGAGATTACAGTGTGTAATACGCACCACCTTCCCACAGGGAATGTAATTATTGTGTACTGCAAACATACACCAATAAAATTAAAACAAAAAGATGTACACTCTTTCTGGAAGGCAGGTAAGTAAGAGAAGATGACCTACATCCAACCTGGGAGTGAGATGATTTGAGGCTCTTCCCCAGTCTCTGTGAGGTCAGATCTCTCTCTAATTTGTTTCTAGAACATAGTCTTGCCCCAAGACTTTTCCCTGGTGGCAGTAGGAAGTGGATCCCCTGAGCTCGCTGCGACCTCCAAGGTGCCCAGACCCCTCAGTGTGGCCTCTCCAGGGCCTGCCATCTCTGAGTGCTCTGTCATTCTGGACTTTTATGCCCCTTCCAGAATACTTCTGTTCCAATTCATCCTACATGAGTAGCTCTTCTTTGCTATTGAGTTTTGTATCAAAAACTAGTATTTCAATGGATTGATGTGGTTAACATTTAATGTAACTTTATGGTAATAGAGTTTTAATCTACTGCTACTTAGAAGGACTGGTTTGCTCTTGCTCAGGCATTTATGACTGCCTGGCTCTGGAGGCACATCCCAAAGGACAAGTTTTATTATGGTGAGTACATTTGGACAGAGCACAGAAAGTTTAGTATCAGAGAATAGTCATATTTTCCAAAGGATTTAAAAGAATTCTATAAACATTTGCTATCTGATAAAGTTATAAGCATACAGTAACCTCCATTTGGTCTGGGTTTCACTTTCCCTGGTTTCAATTACCAAGAGTTAACCATGATCCAAAAATATTAAATGAAAACTTCCACAAGTAAACAATGTAGAAGTTCTACCCTGCATCCTGTTCTGAGTAGTTTGATGAAGTCTCACATCATCACAAGTGTTCCCCCAGAAGTGACTCACCCCCTTGCCTAGCACACCCAGGCTGCATACACTAGCCTCCCGTTGATTCCTTAGTTGCCCTTTCAGGTGTCAGTCTATGTCACAACAGCTTAGTGCTTCTATTCAAGCAATCTACCCATCACTTAGCAATAGGCCCAAAGCACAAGAGTGACAGTGCTGGCGATTCAGACATGCCAAAGACAGAAGTCATAAAGCGCTTCCCTTAGATGAAAAGGTAAAAGTTCTCAATAAGGAAAGAAAAAAATATGCATTGAAGTTGCTAAGATCTATGATATGAAGAAATCTTTTATCCATGAAACTGGGAAGAAGAAAAAAGAAATTTGTGCTAATCTTGTTGTTTCTACTCAAACTGCAAATACTTATGCCAAAGACAGTGCTTAATTTCTTTAAGATAGAAGATGCATTAAACTTATGGGTGGGAGAAATGAACAGAAAGCACGTTCTCACTGATAGCAACATGTATCCAAAATCATTGAGCCCGTTGAGAGATTTTGACAAGTGGCTCCCCTGAAACAAGTGACTTCAAGCCAGCTATAGCATATAAAGGAGGTTGGCACAGATTCAGGATCAGATTTGGAGTTAAAAGTGTACAAATCGCTAGGAAGGCTATGTCTCTTAATGAAGAACCTGCTGCCATATTTCCAGCTGAGTGAAGATGCTGACTAAGGAGAAAGGACACCATCCAAAGACGCCAGTTGTGATGAAACTAGGCTCTTCTGGAAGAAGATGCCCAAGTGAGCCTACATCTATAAAAGGGCAAAGCAACCACCAGGACACAGACGTAGAAACGACTTCCATTGAGAATGTTCTTCCAAAAGATTTTGAAGAAAAGACTTCTACTATTGCTGATCCCCACTGTGGGCACCATCTGCTCCTGACATTCAGCCATGGACATCGTCAAGGCTCGGTGATACAGGTCACTGAAGCAAATGATATTTTTACTAATGTATCATCAGGAGGTTGATGGTAGCCTAATGCTATGTCACAATGCTCCCACCATTGATAGTGCTTTATCTCATCACATCGGCACTGTATCATCTCGCAGCTTCACAGAAGAAGGGTAAGTACGGTGCAATAAAACATTGAGAGAGAAAGAAACCTCATTCATGGAGCTTTTATTGCAGTATATTTTTATAACTGCTCTTTCATTATTAACAATAGTTTTTAACCTCTTACTATCCCTGATTTATAAATTAAACTGTACCATAACTATGTTCATACTGGAAAAAACTAAATACACACATACTGTCACTGAGACCCTTGAGAAATTTCAACAAGACTCCCCTTAAATGCATGACTCCAAGCCATCTACAGCACCTAAAGGGTGGTGACACAGATTCAGGATGAGGTTTGGACTGAAGAACAACAACAACAAAATTTATGTTTCTCCTGGCACTCTGGTTTCAGGCATCCACTGTAGTCTTGAAAAGTATTTCTTGTGGGGAAGAAGAGAACAGTTACATTGGACAGTGGTAAGAGCTTGGCAGTTATGCATGCCACAGTCATATGTTATAAAATCTTAGGTTCCAACGTCTACAGCTAACAAGGGCATGTCCTTTAAAAGCACTTAGAAAGCCAAAATTCCAACTTGCCGTACTTTCGACAAAGCCAGTTTTTCCTCCAACTTAAAACTGTTTCTTCCGTGGACCACGAAAGTATTCAATTGCCAGTTAGTAGTTATATTTAAAAATGTATAAATTTACAATAAGTTATGTTTCTACCACAAGAAACAAATAGAAACTGAAACAAGAAACTGAAATTAGAGAAGGGTGTACCTGCCCGGTGTACCCTTGGCAAGGGGGCAGGATGGGCATCAGCCCATGGAGGAGCTTACCTATGCCAACACTGACTTCCCCCACATCTAAGCAGTTACATTCACATGAATTAACTGTACTAATTATTTTTGTGATTCTTACTGTAACAGATTATGGAAGAAAGGCAGAAAATACTTGAAGTTGTGGGCTACAAATTATGGACTAAAAACCAAGCTATGCAAGGCTCTGAAATTCCTATCTACACCACTGTTTTCTCCAGGGTCAGGAGAAAATTTAAGATATTAACATCATAATCCTTTGAAAACATGAGAGAGAAGTAGTATATTTTGCGCACCTATGGTATATGGTATCACACTTAAATTGTTTCAACAATTAACAGACTTACTGAAGAAGAAATAATAGATCTGGGAAGGTACCTAGCTCATCAATGTAGAACTACTCTCTTAAATAAAGACAGCCTAATTCAAAGCCTATATTTACCATTGCAAAAGAGCTGTCAAATACTTTTAATTTGTTATAAATTATTTATTATCTTTTGCCCTCTATTTGGGCTTAAATATGTAACATTTAAAGTAAAAAAATTGCAGTGACAATAACAAATTATTTGATGACTGTCAATACACACGTACACAAAATTAACCTTCACGTACATCCAACTTGACTCAACTGAAGGATGGCAAGGAAGCTAGTTACATACTATTCTTTATTTCTTGGTGTGTCTTTGAGGGCCTTTGTGGAAAAGATTAACATTTGAAGTGCTAAACTTAGTAAAGGAGATCACTCTCGCCTACAAGGTGGGCAGCATGTAGTCTGATGAGGGCTGAACATAAGGAAAAGACAGGGAAAGGTAAATTCTCTGTCTGCCCTTGAGACGAGGCATCCATCTCCTCTTGCATGCTGACATCTGAGCCCCAGGTTCCCAAGACTTTGGAGAATTACAGCATCATAAACTCCCTCCTCCTACTCACCTCCCCCTTCCTCAGGCCTCAGACTTCGAACTGGGACTCATACCACTGACCACAGACTAAACTGGTCCCTGGACATTTGGACTCAGATCAAATTATACCATGGGCTTGGCTGATTTTCCTGCTTGCGATCATGGGAATTCCTGGCCAGGACAATCAAATGAACAAATTCCTGTGCTAAAATTGGCCTCTGTCTCTCTCTCTCTCCCTCTGTCTCTCTCTCTGTCTGTCTCTCTATCTCCTCACACACACACACACACACACACACACACATGCACGCACACACACATGCACACACATGTATACTTTTGGTTCCATTTCTCTACAGGGCCTGTCTAATACTACCTATCACATGAAAATGTACCATGGCACCATTTTGTAAAACATTCTTTATTTACCATAAATCCAACATACCACCCTTCTTACACATCGTGCAAAGACAAGAGTAATAAACTGGAATGATGCCCTTGATCTGTCACATGGAGCAGTGATTCCAAACACTGCCCTACAATCAGCGAACAACAGAGCAGTGACACAAGGACACTAGCTACTTGCAAGGGACCATCTTGCAAGAGACATCAACAGCTTCTCACTGCCCAGGGGGAGGAGACGTTAGATGTACAATAGTTCACAAGTTCGTATCTTAAGGCGATCTGGCTGTTCACACAGCGAATGTATGAACGTCCCTGGAAGCCACTTCACTAGTCTTCCATGCAGGGCTGTCTTGCCGAGCTTCATCTAAATTAGGCTCCATTGTAGAAAGTGGTATTTAAAAGTAGCAACAGTAACTAGAAGCAGTTACATTTTCTATAGATGGAAAATATTAGTAAAATATCAAAATAGAAAAAGCATATCCAGCAATTACTGTCCTCACGTGGGAACATTTCCATGTAGGCAGTTCCTGCATCCCTTCTTTCAAACAAAGACAGCAGCCTCTTCCCCAGGCATCTGTTCCTGGGGGATTGGGGTTGCTGGCTTAGCCTAACATCATCTTTTTACAATAAGAAGTGTCTAAAGAAAGACTCTGAATGTCTCATGGGATAATGACAAACCAACCAGGAGAGTCAGGTGGCCTGTCAGTGGCACTCATGCAGCTTTGTCAAAGGATTGTTAAATTAATGAACTTCAAATTGTGACATAGATAAAGGTGTCACAGAACAATAAAGTCCCTGCCTTTTTACATTTTCATTTATTCATGAAAAAATGTCTTTGATGTTGACCAAACATAGCTAGAATATGACTGCATTTTGTTACACTACAAAGCTACTACACAGAAGACTATGAATAGTATACTAGTTCATCTACTTCCACATCTCCTACCTTTCCTTTAACATATTTAAGAGATTCTTTGCTTTCAGTTAAGCTCTAATTTTAGGTCATGCCTGTAACCCCAGAACTCTGGAAAGCTGTGGTGGGAGGACGACAGGTACTCAGTCTGGGCAACTTAGCAAGATCTTGTCTTTAAATTAAAAATATATAAAAGGCATAGAGATATAGTTCAGGGCAAAGGCCTTGGGTTCAATCCCCAATACCAAAAAGTGAACGAGCAAATAAATAAACAAACTCCAATATTAAATCCACTCTAAGCCTCCCCACCTAAAGGGAAGATGTTAACCAGTGAACACATCCAGCGGAGGGTACACACAGGCACGGGGGGCTCAGCTCAGCACACCAGCTAGCAGCAGCTCACACAGGACTCCAATACTTGCCTCAGAGCAATCACAGCCGTGCTACCAGTCAAGGCTGCAGGAGCTCTTATCTGTATGACACCTCAGGTCTACAGTGCCCATGTGCTGGATGAGGACTTAAGAAGGACATAACATCCACAATCTGCCTTTCGTTATCCTTCAGCGAGGAGGATCTTCAGGCAGGTCTCCTTGCTGCACCATGCTGGGATTACAGGCCACTGCAGATCACTTGCTAGTTGTGGAAAAATAGGCAGTTGAAAAGATTGAAGAAGGTCCTTCTGATGCCTCTCAGACCAGGCCCAAGAAATCTTTCTCTTTTCTTCCAATTCTTCCTCCCCCTCATCCTTTTCCTCTTCTTCTTCCTCATCTGTATCTACGTCTTCCCTTTTGCTTTTGGTTCCCTTTCCTCCTCTCCTTCCCTGCTCATACCTTACTTTTAATCCTGCCCCCAAGCACGCAAGTAGGCAGTGCTTAGTAGTGTGGAATTTCTTGTTATAGCCCCAAAATATGTTACTTTATCATGTCTTTGGACTTTTGCACACACATTGCCAAACACAATATATTCCAAAAATGCTAAAATAGAATCGTAATGTCAGACTTACCAACTAAGCATCATAGCTATTAATTCCAAGTCTGAAGTTTAGGAAGAATTAAAATATGGCAAGGAGAAAATAGAATTTTGCTTAAATCAGAACTGTTCACAGTTGAGGAATATAAATAAAACTCTTTCAATACTAAAGCTTCATACTAGATAGTGTGAGATTTTGGGAACAAGAAACGGCACCACAGGTACTTCTTATCGATTTAAATATTTCAGTAAATACCCAGAGCCTTGGCGTGGATTAACATTAATCTGTCATCTTTTAGCCTGACTTTCAGCGGTAGTAGTACTATTACAAGGGGATGAGTTTATTGTGTAAAGACCAATGTCACACGACCAATATTAAAAAATTTTGTGCTTCAAAATATGCCACTAAGAAAGTGAAAAAATGACCCATGCAATGGAAGAAAAAAAATTAAGTCATATATCTGCTAAGGGAAATATATCTAGGATTTATAAAAGTGCCTTACCACTCGACAATAAGTAGGCAACACAATTAAAAATGCACAAATGGCCCAAACTGACATTTCTTTAAAAATACATACAAATGTCCAATTTTCACATGAAAAAAAATGTTTAGCATCATTAGCCATCAAGAAAATGCAAATTAAAAACCACAATGAAAAAAATACTAATTGACACCCACTAGAGGACTGTAATTAAAAAATGGCAGAACCTCAAAATGTTCAACATAGAATTATGGAATGAACCAATTCTGCCCCCAGGTATAAACCTACCAGAAGTAAAACTATGCACCCACACAAAAACTGGTATGTGATGGTAGGGAAAAACTGAAATTATTCACGACTCTTCGAAAGTCCATTAACTGAATGATGGAATACACACACACACACACACACACACACACACACATGAGAGAGAGAGAGAGAGAGAGAGAGGAATATTACTATGTAATAAAAAGAAATGAAATTTTTATATATGCTATAAAATGATTAACTTTAAAAACGTACTAAGAAGCCAGTGACAAAGCACTATGTATTTTGTGTGGCTCCACCAATGTAGAATGGACAAAAAGACAAATCTATAGACAGATAACTTGTAGTTACCCAGTTGGGTCAAAGGGGAAAATAGAAAATGATAGTGACGATTCTGTTCATGACAAAGCTGTTCTAAAGTTTATTGTAGTGGTAGCTGATGCATGTCTATGAAGGTAACAAAAGCTACTGAATTATACACTTGAAACAGTAAATTTCATGGTATTATGGTTTTGATCTGAAATGTCCTTCAAGAGACTCAGAATAGCAAAATCAATCCTGGGCAACAAGGACAAGTCAGGTGGAATCACAATCCCTGACCTAAAATTATACTACAAAGCTACTATAATAAAATCAGCCTGGTACTGGCTGATAAACAGACCTGAGGACCAATGGAACAGACTGGAAGCCAAAACCACAAACACACTCAACCACCTAATATTTGACAAAGGGGCCAAACAAGCTCATGGAAAAAAGATAGCCTCTTTAATAAATGGTGCTGGAAAAATTGGCTTGCTTCTTGCCGAAGACTGAAAATAAACTCATCTATCACCATGCACCAAACTCAAGTCAAAATGGATCACAGATCTCAATATTAAAACAGAAACTCTAAATCTATTGCAAGAGAAAGTAGGTAAAAATCCTGAAGACATAGGAGTAGGCAGACAGGTCAGGAACAAAAATCAAAAGGCAAGGGAAACACTTCAAAGAATCAATAACTGAGACCTCATCTTACTGAAACGTTTTTGCACATCTAAAGAAATCACCAGTGGAGTAAAAATAAAACCCACAAATTGGGAAAAAAATCCTAGCTGTCTGTCCTTCAGACAAAGGCCTTCTATCTAGAACATACAAAGAACTAAAAAACATGAACATTTCCTAATTCAAAGACCCAATCCACAAATGGGCATCTGAAATGAATACACACTTCTCAGAGAAAGAAATACAAATGGCAAATAAATATATGAGAAAATGTTCTACATCTTTAGTCATTTGAGAAATGCAAATAAAAATGACATTGAGATTTCATCTCACCCCAGTAAGATTGGCCAGCATTAAGAAACCATCCAATAATAAATGCTGGTGAGGCTGTGGAGAAATAGGAACTCTTCTCCACTGCTAGTGGGAATGCAGACTGGTGAAACCACTGTGGAGAGCTGTTTGGAGATTCCTCAGCAAACTAGGCCTAGAGGTCCCATTCAAACCAGCTATTCCCCTTCTGGATATTTTCCCAGAAGATCTGAAAACATCATATCACTGGGATATATGTGCACCCATAATTTATAGCAGTGCAATTTATAACAGCTAAATTGTGGAAGCAACCCAAACGTCCATCCACAGAGGACTGGATAAAAAACTGTGGCATTTTTATATAATGAAATATTACTCAGCTATAAAAAAAGACAAATTTGAGGCTTTTATAGGCAAATGGTCACAATTAGACACCATACTCATAAGTGAAATAAATCAGAGGTACATATCCAAGCAACATATTTTATCACTAGTGTAAGAACCTGAAAGTGAGAATATAAATTAGGAGGTATGAAGGGAATCTGCTCAAAAGTAAAGAGTAAAAGGGATGAGGGGAAGGAGAAAAGGAAGAAAGGGAAAAATATGTGTACGTACATATATATATATATATATATATATATGATGGCTAACATGGTTCCACTATTGACTTATGTAGCTTTATGATAAGGAACAATTAATGATTGGTTCTTTGATCAAGATTGTATATCTATATGTGTTTCCCTGAGCAATACACTTTGAAGTTATCAATATGCCTTGATGTCACCAGATGACACTGGATAATGCTGGATGTGAACCACTGACACAACTAGCTTCAGGTCCCTGCCATGATGGCTGCTGCCAGGTAACACATACTTGTGCTCTATGCCATAGTTGACTCTGCTGGGCCTGTTCTCTGCCGCTGCCAGCTGCCACAGCTGGTATAGTAGCAATTCAGTGAGGGGGCAGAGTGACACAGGATGTTTGATTAACAGCTGTTACATCTCTGGGAAAGAATGGTGGGACTGAAACTGAGGAATCTTTGGGAAGGGTAACCATGTTTATCATAACTAACTGGGGTCTGTGGAGGTTGGAGATGTGAATTATGAGCCTAGATCCTTCCCCCACTAATCTTATCAATATCAGAGTGCCACCTTCTTCAAAGCAGTGTCTGAAGTGGTGGGAGATGGCGAAGGGCATCATGACTGACAGCCAAGCTGGTCACTCCTGGAATGACCTGAGAAAGCATAGCCACCAAATAACCAGGTAGGACACTAAGGCCAGTTGTCCCAGACTATGGTGGGTGGTGAAAAGAAGTGAGGTGAGAGGGAGGGGTGTGACAGCTACCAACCAAACCATGCCCTTCTTGCCAGCAGAGGAAAGGGGGGACAGTCAGGAGCTTCTCCTCTGTGCCAGGTCGAGGTGGGCCACTGGGGAAGGACCTGGGAGGACAGATTCTTGACCTTGGCCCCTCTCTTCTCTCTCTGATTCTTGGCCACCATTTGTTGAGTCGCTTTTCTCTACCATGCCATTCCTCCCTTGAAAACAGCCAACCACAGGCTGATTCCACTGGAAATTATGAGCCAAGTAAACTGCTCTTCTTTTAAAATATGGGTGTTGGATATTTTTTTCTAACAGTAAAAAAAAAGAATACAAGAAAACTGGTATCAAAGAGAGGTCATTGCTATGACTGTATCTGACCATGTGGTTAGAAACTTTTGAAACTGGATTGCTTTTGAATATTTTGGAGTTACAGACCAGAGAAGGTCTGAAGTGTTATAAGCAGAGCATGTTGGATGATTCTGCTCAGAGCTTAGAAACCCAGAATGCCGGTAGGAGTGTGGACAGTAAAAATCAAGATCAGGAGGTTTCAGAACCAGGACTCTATTGCAGACTGGACTAGAGACTATGTGTATTTAATTCTGGCAACTAACTTATTTACGTTATGTCCATGTCATAAGATAATATGAGGATGAGTTTTGTTTGGTTTTTCACCTCACTGTAATTCCTGCTTAGTCACTATGGCAACCAGCCAATATGGTGTTGATGGTCATGTGTTGTGCTCAGCCAGTATGGCACCAAATCCATATGGTGCTGACCTCGAGAGGTCAGAGCCAACATGGCATGGGCCTTTAAGGGTCATATGCTAAGCGCCACCCTTCTTCCCTTGAGTCAAATTACAACTTCCTACTTCCCTTTTTGTAATATCCTGTTTCCCTTTCCCACACTCCTGCCCAATCCTGGTCCGCCATGTCAGGCGGTCCACCTCCTAATCCCTACCTCCCACCTGGGCCTATTTAACCTGGGATCCAGCAACACGCCCCCGGAAGTTCCATGTTGCCTTTCTTTGCCCTACTGTGGTCTTCCCCGTGCCCACAATAAAGGCATATTTTATATTTTTGCTTTACTTCTCTCTCCACACTGGGAAAAAAACTATCAAATTTAAATGTGGTGGACTACTTGATCTGGTAGAGAACATTTCAAGTTCAGGCTATGATATTGTGACTGCTGTTTACTTTTAGCCAGATCTACCATGAAATCAAGCAGAAAAAGCAGAGGTAGGTGATTTTAAAAATTTGAGCTTGGTCAGAAAGGAATCATCTGTAAAGCTGGGGCCGAGGAGAGTGTGGTTACTCAAAAATCAGCTTTAAAAAGCTGCCAAATACTTCACATCAAGACAATAGAAAAAGAGTCCTTGCAGGCAGACCCTAATCATTTCAGGTTTAAGGAGGTAAAGGAGTAAACTACTTTTGAAATACTTTGCTTTAAAAAGAAACTCTCAGGGCACCCTGCTTATCCAAGGCCACCAGGGAAGCTTTTTGCTGAATTTGGCCATCTAGGCACTCAGAGGCCACTGTAACTATGGTCCTAGGGAGGAGGGTTACTGTTTGACCTGGAAGTAGACCTTGGAATCATCCACAGTGTCGATTTTTCACAAGAGTTGTGGGGTTGTACAGGTATCTACCCAGATTTCAAAAAAAAAGTTCAGGCAAAAATGTGTGACAGGGTCATAGTCCCTGCCAGGAGCCCCTGTAAGAGTAGTGCTTCAGGCTACAAGAGTGATATCAAAAGTGCAGTGGAAACCCTAAAAAGTTAGGCACTCCAGAAACATAGAAAGTCTGAAAACAAACAAACAAACAAACAAACAAACAAACCACTCAACCAGCAAGATCATGGGGGTAGGACTGTCCAAATCCTATGTATCTTATGTCTCACAACTTGACCCAGATGCTGAAATGGGAATTCAGGGTTTACTATTTTCCTAGCTAGGTTTCAGTCTTGCTTTCATATGATTCCTTTCTACCCTCTGTTCCTCTCTTTTAGAATGGGAATGTTTGCTCTGTGCCATTATATATTGGAAGTACTTAACTCTCTTTTTGATTTACATATGGGCCCACAGCTAGGACTTTGCCTTGAGTCTCAGAGAACATTTTAAACTTGGCCATCTCAGTAGTGTTGGAACTGTTAAAACTATAGTAACCATTAGAACACATTAAATGTGTTTTGAATAACAAGATAGACTTGAGCCCTTTGTGGGTCAAAGACAGAATGTTAAGGGTTAAATATAAAGTATCCCTGAAAACTCTCATTTTTAAAGGTGGGGACCTGGCTGGAGGAAACAGTTCACTGGAGTGTGACCTGGAAAGTTATACACTGGTACATTGGTGAACTCAATTCTTTCCATGATTCTGATTGCATACCAAACTGGATGAGAATAAAATCAAATTTCCCCATAAGGTCAACATTGAGACTAACCATTGAATTTGATTCAGTTCTTATCCAACTCAGTTTCCAACCAGAATCATGGAAAGAATCAAGTTCATGAACCAAGGTACCGCTGTATTCTTGTCCTTGGCTCCTCCTTCTCTCTCCACTTCCTAAGTGCCCTGGGTTGAAGAGTTTTCCTCCATCATGCTCTTCTACCATGTGATTTCTGTCTTGAAGCCAGCCTACCACGGACTGCACCCATCAGAACTGTCAGCTAAATAAACCTCTCCTCCTTTAAGTTGTGAGCGTTGGATATTTGCCACAACAATAGGAAAGCTGACTAAAGTATATGTAATGTGGATTATACCCCAATAAACCTTTCAGAAAAGATTTCCCTAACATTATAGAACTGACTCTATAACCACTTACCTGAGATATCAGTAGCACCTCTCATTGTGGTATACGGAAAAATCCCACAGAAATGTCCAAATTCCTCCCTGATAAGGAGAACACATTGTTCCCTGTTGAGAATCACCGAAAAAGAATAATGTTGAACAATGTGTATAAATACACGCATTTGCAAAGCTCTTGCCAACAGACATGCAAACAATCTAAGTCCTTTCTGCTGTATTCTCTCTAAACAAGAGCAGAATCAAAAATCATCAAAGGCAGTTCCCTCTAAAACCATCCCATGTGTTTCTTTCAAAATGCATGGGCATTGTGACATTGAGTACAATCTCACATTAATTTTGCTGAAGTTATTTTCATCTCCAAAATAGCCAACTGTTTTAATCCTTGAAATAATGGAGTGTTTCAAAAGCATAATATGGATATTAAGTGAGTTTTCATAGTGTATAAGAGTGTTGGCCACAAAGTGTTTCTATGGATCTTCAATAAAAAGAAATCTAAGGAAATATATTGACAGCAATAGACCAGAGGAGAAAGACAGAACATGTAACATCAGAAGGAAAAAAATCTTAGCTCGGTGTCATCAATGTGTATGCAGTTAAAAAGTAAATCACTGAGTAATAAATGGGAGCAAATTAATTATTCTGTAAGACAGTGAGAACGAGAAACCACTTGAGTGTGAATGCAGTAGTATGTTGGCCTCTTGGAATGACAGTCAATTCTTTTGTCAGGTGGTGGAGTCTCATATTTGCTTCTGCATTTAATCTGTTGTGATACGTTGTTTTAGTTCAATGATGTGGAAAAACATCACTCCACAAATACACAAAATACATATACAATAACAACAAAACTTTTGATATCTTTAAGAGCTTTAAAGATATGACATCCCATTCTATCCAAGATTGAATACTATAATTGGGCTGGTGTGTTACTTACTTTTCTTGTGATGGTGGGACAAAAAAAAAAAAAAAAACATCAAAAGTTAAAGAGGGAAAGGTTTATTTAGCTCAAAGTTTGTAGATATTTCAGTCCATAATCAGCTGGCTCCATGGCAGAGTGGCACATGGCAGAGGGGCAACAGTTTATGGTAGCAGAAGACAGAAAAGCAATAAGAGAGAAGAAGAGAGTAAGCCTCTTTCCACCCCTTATAGTGTGTGCAGGTTACCTGCCCTAGAGCAGGCATAGCACTCATGGCCTTCATTCCAGCATTAGACAATGAATCAGTCAGAAACTCTAGATTCAGCCACCTCTCAAAAGCCCACCCCCCAGACCACATGAGAGGCCTGGGGGGAACATCCAGACACAAACCATGACAGAAGGGAATGAGGACAAATTCAGAGCTGCTCGTATATAGGTCAAATCCCCACCCTAATAACAAAAGTCCAAAGCAGTGGATGAACACAGTCCTCGCAGACATAGTCAGTAGCCTGAGCTCCTTCTAGCTCCCTCTTCATTAATTCATGATCTCCAGGAAATATCCATCCGTTCCTTGGAATCCTGAAGTACTCAGGAGGACTTCCCAGCTCTCTTATGCCCCAAGTGTGAACACAGGCTCCTGTCTATTCTTAGGTAAGCTCAGCGACTCCCATCACCTCTGTTCACAGGATAGACTTGGCAACTCCAAGCTTGAAAGTTGATGCAAGTGAGGGAAAGAAACAACCCAACAAAAGGAGAAATTTAACCCAAACCAGCTCAGCCTTCCTGGAGCTCTCAGCCTACCCCTAGAGCTCCAGGTCAGATCCTTTGCCATTTGCTCCAAGCAGCCAGGAGTCCACCCTAATTGGATCCACAGCAGAGAAGGATGACTGGGTTTTTCCAGCCCTCTGAAGCTACATCATGCTTCCCTTTGGGGCCTATCAAGTGACAGAGCAAATTGAAATATTTCTTCATGAACTTCACCCCCATAGGGAGACTACAGCAAAGCATGTCATGAAGTGCCTGAAGATATTATGCTTGGAAGTTTCTTCAGTGCTCACTGGATTAAGAGTGAACTAATTTCATGGACCCTTGACAGATCGTCAAGCCAAGATAAAGGGTCAAGTCTAAAACTGGAGCCTGCAATCTGACTTTTCAAAGGCATTTGCATAACAACAAAGTTTTCCCTTCTGTTAAAACAATTAGAGGCAGGGATTAAATATTTCAATCCAATTTTACATATCAAATTCAGCCACAATTCCAGTCGTTCATCAGAAGAAACTATCTTTTGCCTGCAAATCCATTTCATATCAGGTCCCTTGGTTCAGGCATCCATGAAATTAGCCAAACCATCATTATAAGAAGAGCAAGGAACAGCACCTGCTAAACTTGCTAACACAGTACTGGCAAGTCCTGGTTAGCTGGATAATTTATAAACAGATGCTTCTAAACTTAGGACGTGTGCCTCTTGACCTGATGTCCTGAAAGTTTATCAACTATTTTGGTGCTCCAAAGTTGTCATTTATAGACATATGCCTGCACAAACAAGTGTCACTAGTGAAAAAACAAAACAAAATAAAAACTACTCTTACTGGTTAAAGTTTGGGACCCAAACCTAGGATCATCTCCCAGGTTTGGAGAACCGGACCCATCTAGTTTTTGCAGGCTAGACCAATGATTCTCAAAGTGTTAGATTTTGGGGCCTCTTTACATTCTTAAAATTGATTCACAGATCCAAATCCTTTTGTTTAAAGGCTACTAAGCAATATTCACCAACCTAGAAATTAATATACAGCAAATATGTACAATGTTAAGCAATTCATCGAAAAATATAAACTCATCGCATATAAACATTTTAACACATTTTTATTAAATGTGACCAAAGTTTCTAAAAAAGCAATTAGCGAGAAAAGAAACATTATTTCACATCTTTGCACTTCTCTTCATATCTGGCTAGAGGACAGCTGGAGTCTCATATTTGCTTCTGCATTCAATCTATTATGATATGTTGTTTTAGTTCAAATATATGGAAAGAATCTCACAGTAAGAGATTTATAATTGCAAAGCTATTTTTATATCCTTTTAAGACAATTATAGATATTTTTCTTAAGACTACCTAAAAGTACAACAAATGGTAGTTTCTCAAAGCAAAGTAAGATAAAATTGGTCAGTGAACTTTTTGTTCAGTAATGTAGCATCTGTCTTGCATTTTGAGTAGATCTTTTATTCATGCTTCATCTTGAAACATCATAAATGGTTATTTGTGAAATATTGGTTCTCTAACAGATGAACATCTTCCAAACATTAGCACATTTCAGCATTACAGCATAAAGAATTACATCTATTAATGTCGCCACTGATTTAATCAGAAATATCTTTAAAGTTGGGGAACTGTCAAGCTAACGGTGATGGATGGAGGTTTTTCAAAAAATTCTATTTTCCTAATATCTAACATTCTCATGAAGGTTTGAATTTTACTATTGGTTACAAATCCAGTCAAATGCTTTTCCTCAAAGTAACCACGGAAAGTTCATGTGCAAGGAAAGATCTGCCAGTATCTAGGTCTGAGTAATTTGGGTTTATCTTCCAGCCATTTTTATTTGAATGGGAATAAGCAGAGAATAAGCAAGGGAGAAAATAAGCAAGTCCAGACTGAAAGACCCAAATGCCAATCAGAAACTGCCAACTTACCTCTAGTAGAGACTTTACCAATCAGAAAAGCACTAACTAACCTATATCCAATTAGAGTCTTTTCATATTAGCCAATCACACACTGGTTTTGTCTTTTTTCCAGATATACAATGAAAGCTTCCTTTTCATACTCCTGCACAGGAGCATTGAACCATATAAGGTCTTGAGTGGCCTGATCATGAAACACCATTGTGTTGCTAGATCATGAAACAAACAAATATATATCTTATTTTTACTCAAATAAATTCATGAAAATTTTAATGTGCCTAGGTTTATCTTTTTACAGAAAAATGTAAGAAAAATGTAAATGATCACAATGTGATATATATCTAGATCAATAATTTAACAGCTAAGATCGATTGAATCAACGTGATTGGCTTGGGAGGTGCTGAGGGTACTGGCAGAGCACAGTTCTGGGTGTGTCTGGATAGGTCGTGGAGGCAAGCCCTTGAGTACTAAATCCAGTCCCTTGCCCGTTGCTCTCTGGAGTTATTCACCTGTTCTGCTTCCCAGTCACCATGAATTAAGCGGCTTTGCTCCACCGTGCTCTTTGGCCATGATGCTTATATCTTGAGCCTGACAACTGCATGTACTGCATCCCCTGAAGCCATGAGCTAAATTAAATCTCTCTTCTCTTACGCTGTAGTTATCAGGTATGTTTGCCCAGCAATAAGAAAGCTAATACACATAATTTGTCTCACAAAAGTGAGATTCTACAAATTTACTGCTGCCCCTAAAACCACAGTGTCAGTGGTACAAATCATTCACTCTATTAAATTTTATTCTTGCAGAAGCTCTATGAAGGGAATAGTACAACTACCTCCATATTAAACTGAAGGAATTAAATTTTAGTAATCTTAAAAACCACATCATAGATCACACAGCTAATAAAAGCGGCAAGGCTCAAATCCACTTCAGTTTCAGGTCAAATCCTGTTCTCTCTATTATTAAACAATGCCTGTGTCATCTGCTTTGTCACTCTTGAACTTCATTGGATAGCACTATTGTTTTCACATTTTAAATTTTGTGATGTTATTTTTCCCAAATAGATTTTTTAAGTTTCATTAGGTGTTATTTTATATAAAAAGTTCTATAATAGTTCTACCTATTGTGTTTAGCTTCCCTAAGGTATAGGTACATACTTCTCTGTAGATGCGTTACTATTCTTTTTTTTCTGTTTGGTCTATATATAGTCTACCATGTGTGGATATATGTATACATACGTCTATACACATACGTTTTTCTCTGTTATATCATTAGAGAATGGTGCGTGTGCAAAACACTGAACAAGCCACATTTGCTTTGTAAAGTAGAAAATTGTAGCAAGGGTGCAGAAGAGCTGGTTAATCAGCATTTATTCAGTACAGTGAATGAGTCACAAAATGTTAAATCAGGCAAATAAGCAAGGCAGTTTGAAGTAGATCATCAAGTCAGATGCCATGAAGCTTCTGGAAATATTACTAATATTGAAAATGCATAATGCAATGCACTGAAAATTGAGGCAATGTATACTGTAATCCCAATCTGAAGCACTGAAGCAAATGGGGAGAGGGTGTCATTAAGGGGGAAGCGTCAGAAGATGGAGAGAGGAGAGAGGAAGGGGAAATGTACTGCGCATTATCATTGGGTCTGGGTCAAGACAGGAAGTGTTACAAGCAAGGGTGCAGAGTGGGATAAAATGAGCCATCTCTGTTCCAACAGCAACCACCACTATACGCCATACACACATGCACAGCATCGTGTAACTGTGAAACCCCACATTATACGCTCTTTATATTACCGGGAAGGAAGAGGAACTGTAATTGAGATGAACTCATTTGAAGAGATGGGTGCTCACATGGTACCATTTTACTCTGCCCTGTTAACAAAACACTGGGGGAAATTTAAAAACAAATGGCCACCTGGGTGTGGTGGTGCATGCCATCATCCCAACACTCGGGAGGCTGGGGCAGTAGGATAGCACAGGTTCAAGGCCAACTGAGCTACATAGTGAGTTTAAGGCCAGCCTGAGCTCCACAGCAAGGCCCTGTCTCAAAAATAAATAAATAAATAAATAAACAGAATGGCTAAGTTATTTCAAAAAATGAAATCCAACTGTAGTGCTGAAGCAAGTATGACATTAAACAGCTAAGGGCCATATGAAGGTTATATTGTGTAGGATACACTGAAAGAATATAAAGACGGTGTTATAATTTCAAAGTTGAACGTAATACAAACAGCACTGAATGAGCTGAGAAGGCTGCTTTGAATTGGCGGGAACTATAATTCAATGTGCACGCATGTCTTTCCCCTTCCCTACATTTCTTGATCTCCTTCCTTTAAAAAAAAAAATTTGTCCACGTTTACAATGCATAATGTTTACATTCTTTGTGTGGAACTGGTACATGTACAGAACATGTCTGAACTATTTCAGCATGTTATAGTTTGGAATGGAAACGTCCCCAAAAGGTTCACATCTTAAAATCTCAGTTCCCAGTTGACGGTGCTGTTGGGAGACGGTGGAAACTAGGACGAAATAGGTGGGTCACTGTGGACATGACTTTGAGGGGTATCTTTTGTCCCTAGACCTCTTTCTCTCCTCCCTCCTCTTCCCCTCCCTCTCCCTCTTCTCCTCCCTCTCCCTCTCTCCCTTCCTCCCTCCCTCTGAGTCCCTAAAAGTTCAGTAGCTCTGCTGTGCCACACCAACTCTGCCACCACGTTCTCCTCATCACAGGCCCAGAATCAATGGCACCATTGACTATGGACTGAAACCTCTAAAACTGTGAGCCAGAAATCAAACCTTCCCTCCTTATCCTGGAACAAGGAAAAAAAATATAGATTAATTGAACAGAAGAGGAGAGCCCAGCATAGCAGTTTATGAACAAGACTACGTTATACACCAGATGCACATCTATAAATGTGGTATTAGCTCCCTAGTGTGAGAAGCTGAAAGAGTAAATAAGATCCAAAATATACAATAGACATTGCAAAATGGGAAGAAACTTCAAAAGGAAAGAGAAACTGGGTCGGAGGAGTGGAGAAAAGAAGAAAGGGAAAAGATAGAAGAGAACAGTATATATGTAAAAGATAGTTAAAATATACTATTAATTTCTCTCAGTTCATTAAAAAGAAAGGTTCATGCTAATATTGCTTGGACAATTAAATACTGATATCTTATACTCTGAATAACTAATTTAAAGATAACAACATGCAATGTATTGACTATTGCTACCCTCCTATCATCTTGTTTTGAAATATTTTTCTTTAAAATAAAATTATTTTTTAAAAAGAATGCATTATACATGAATGGCATTGCAGATCATTCTATGTGAGAATAATGGAATAATCAAAATAGCACTAAAATTACTGGCCAGAAACAATTTAAAATTAGAATCCTACCTCAGCCCACACACCCAAAGTAACACCACATTGAGTAGTTAAATATAGGGTAGTAAATACAATCCAAAGAAAATGATAGACTAAATATTTATGTAACTTTGTGCTATGAGGAAACTTGCTAAATAGTGAACCAGTGGCAGAGACCTTAAAGGAAAAAAATTTTAATTTAGCCAAAAAATGAATAAATATCTGTGCACCAGAAATCAACAGAACAAAAATAAGGAAATATAGCATATGGGGAAATTTTTCCAAATCTACTTCAAATTTAAATAATTATAATATTAAAAGCTAGTAGAAATGAATAGAGAAGAAACTTTCTAAGGAAACAATATGTAGCAGATGTTAACGGACAATTTACAAAGTAAAATACATAACACAGAAGATATGTATGCATGTATTCACATATATATGGTGCAATGTGCTTGACCAAGCTAGTAGTGAAAGAAATATCAATTAAACCTATGAAGTTCAATAACTGGAATCTAGGTTTGAAAATATGATACCAGTCCTGAGTGGGGCTGTACCCTTATAACCCCAGCACACTGAGAAGCTGAGGCAGGCGTAGCACAAGTTGGAGCCCAGTATGGACAACTTAGCAACTTAAGACTTCAATCTCAAAAATAATAAAAAATACATTAAAGTGAAGGGGTAATATTTTTTTGACAAAATATCATGCCCGGATCATGTACTCTGAATAACTACTATGAAGACAACAGTATGCAATGTACCCACTGTTATGGAAAAAGGTCCTACTAACCTGTTGTTTTTGTAGTTTTAAAGAGAGTTTTAAAAACCTGTTTTGAAAGTCAGTTTCATTGTTAGTTTTATCTCTTTTTCTTTAAAATTAAAAAATAAATAAATGAATGAATTTTTGAAAACAGAAAGTGAGAGCACTGTGGATGTAGTTCAATGTGAAGGCAATTGGGGTTCAATCCCCAGCCCCGCAATAGGAAGATAATGCTGTCCTAGAATGCTGAGGAAAAAAAAGAAATTGCTCCTATAGCGCAGATGCACGTGTGAAGTGAATTAACCCATATGCAAAGTGCTGTGGTAGTATATTTCAAAATCTTAACACTTTTAAACCTTCTTTGAGCTAATGATTCTTCTACCAATTTATTTCAAAAGATTAATCATAAACATGTGCAAGCAACTTGCCCCTTCAGGTAAACATCCCCTCATCGCTTTTGTATCAGATACAAATGAATCAGTACGTATGTCTTTTGAAAAGGGGCAAAATACTCATTGGTCAAAAATTAATTTAATTATATATATTTGCCATTGAATATTAATTATTAAAAATTTTTGTAGGAGAAAATTCAACAGCATAGAAAGATGTTAATGAAAAATGTAGATTAAAAATATTTTCCAAATAACCCAATGTTAGAAATACTTAGAATATATATGCAAAGATGGGTATGCATGGATAAACCAAAGACTGGAAAGAAAGCCAACAAAATGTTAACAGTTTTTATCTTAGTGATGAGGTTATCTTTGCTTTCCCTTTTTGTGTATCTAAACTTGCCAAGTCTCATGTAACAAGCGTGCTATTTTCTATACAGCCAAGAAAAATTTCTTTTAAACTTTTAACAATTTAATTGAAAAATCTCTTTCCTAAAGCTACTATGATATTAACAGCCCCAGAGCAGAATGAAAAGGAGATAAAGACCATTCCCTCTCCAAACTGATTTCCTTTAGAATATAGAACTTACATTTTCACCCCCTGGGAAAACATAAACATTTTCAGAAAATGAAACATCCAGCCTCCAGACCAGTTTGGTATCATTCCCAGCCCCGATTCCTCCTATATTTTAAACTCTGCATTTTCTACAGGATTTATCTTGGGGCTACCGGTTTCGAGAATAAATTGAACATGAGTTTTGCCCTTAGTTCTGCCTTGTGAGCCTGACATCCACTCTTATAAAAGTGGACTGTCCAAGGGAGCTGATTACCATGCACTTCCTCTCCTCAAGCCCATTTTCTCTACTTCCCCGCCTGAGGTTCACTTTGTGTTCCTGTATCGCTCCTGCCACTGCTTCTGAGTTTCATGAGAATCTTGTTTCCCCTGCCAGGTGCTTTTTCTCACAGCTTTCCTGTATTCTCCAGAGCTTGAAAAACCTTCCTTTATCCAATTTCAGTACAAACATCCTGTAAGGTCCCTTTTATCCAGCTGTGGGAGTACCTAACTTTATTTCCCTTGAATATCATGTCTGTCCCTTAAACCTGCATGGTAATTTGGGGAAAGGACTAGCACTGTTAAATCCAAACTCTTCTGCTTTGCACTGACCCCTCTGTAGACCTGGCGAAGGGTCAATCAGTAATGAAGCCTACGCTCTCCTTGTAGAACAATCTACAGCACATCCACAGTTAGATTTACACCCTCGCCGCTTCATTTATTCATGGACTCGAGACTGGATGCTGTGGTAGGCCCTGGGGAGACACTGCTAAAGGAACCAAATGACAGTCATGCTCTGGGGGGCTTACCCTCTACGAAGGAGATATGGGATAAACAATCAGATCCCTAAACATGGTGATGAATACTAGTATATCTAATAGAGTGACTGGGCCAAGAAGAAAAAGAAATCTATTTAGGTGGAGAAATAAGGCCGTAACTGAGGAGTAACACTTGAGTTGAGACCCAAAAAAAATAAGAGAGAATATTAGCTGAAAGGAGAAAGAATTAAAAAGGTCCAGGGTGGGCTAATGTTGGCTGGCACACACACAGCATTGCCTTTTCCAGCTGGGTGTCCACACCGATGGGCTGGAATCAACCCTGTACTGAAGGACCTTGGCAATAGTCCACGTAAGAGTGCTTGGATATCATTTCTGGGCACAAGAAATCAAAACTGCATAAGCAAACATTAACAGGCAGAAAATAGCTCAACTGTTTCAGAAATCAAACACTCACCGAGCAGGAGAGGGATGGGGACTGCAGAAACAAGATCACGGTAAAGAATAGAATTTTCTTCCACATTTCATAAGAAGCTGCCATAGAATTTAAACTCAGGGGAATAGCATGGGTGACTTAACTTATTAAAAATTTCTGTGGGTACTGCACAGAGGACAAATTGGAGATAAGTCACAAAACCACCAGTCAGTTGTTATCCTGCTGAGGGATGAGAGTGTGGCTGTGAGGGATGAGAAATGCGCGGGGCCATGGTGACCGAGAAAAGTGAAGATCTTCAGTATATACATCCGGGAGTAAGAAGCCAGAGCGGTTGCTGATACTGGTGATGAGGGCAGAGGGGGAATTTAAAAATCCATCCAGATTTTTTACTTGACTCCCCAGGAGGGGACACTTCCTTTTTTTCCCCACCTAGATGGAGGAGACAGGGACTTTAGAAAGTTGAGGATGAGGATTGGTTGTTTGATTTGTATTAGTTTAAGCTTGAGGTCCATGTGATCAGCGTCTACAGGGAGATTAAAAGCTGCCGTGCCCTTTCTGAGGCATCTTGTAGATGTTTTGGGTAAGCAGAGGGCTGTGTTCACTCAGGTTCAGGTAGACTTGCATAATTTCCAGCCCTGTGTGAACTTGGGAAAAGGCTTTGCCTAGAGTCTCCACCATAGCTCTCCCTTCTAGGGTGGGTCTCATCGGGAAGTCTTTGTTTTTCTGGAAATGTCTTCATTTTTACTTACTGGAGGGTATGGAAATCTAGACTGCTGTTATGTTTTCAGCATTGGAAAGTGTTAATTTATTTTCTTTCAGTCTCCCTCATTCCTATTGGGAAGCTGTCTTTAGTTTTCATTGGCTTTCCTGTGGCCTTTCTAAGTGTGCTTCCCTTTGTACTTACATACTCCGCTTGCAAACTATGACAGTGAACATAGGGGTAGGCAGAGAGTTCAAGAACAAAAACCAAACTACACAGGAGATACTTCAAAGAGTCAACAACTGGAATCTCATCTTATTGAAAAGTTTTTGCACATCTAAAGAAATCACCAGCAAAGTAAAAAAAAAAAAAAAGAAAAGAAAAGAAAAGAAAAAGAAAAAAACACAAATTGGGAAAAAATGTTACCCAACTGTCCCTCAAAAAAAGGACTTCTAACTAGAACATATAAAATTCTTTTAAAAATCAGCCCCCCCCAATTCAGACTTAATTAAAAATGGGCATCTGAGATGAATACACACTTCTAAGATGAAGAAATACACATGGTAATAAATACATAAAAATATGTTCAGCATCATTAGTCATTCGAGATATACAAATTAAAACAACACTAAGATTCCATCTCACCCCAGGAAGAATGGCTATCATCAAGAACTCAACCAATAACAAGTGCTGGAGGGGCTTTAGTGAGAAAGGAATCCTTCTCCACTGTTGGTGGGAGTGTAGACCGGTGCAAGCACTGTGGAGATTAGTCTGCAGATTCCCCAGCAAGCTAGGTTTAGAGGTCCCATTCAACCTAGCCATTTCCTTTTTGGGTATTTTTCCAGAAGAACAGAAAACATCATACCACAATGATATATGCACACCCATGTTTATAGCAGCACAATCTGTAAAAGCTAAATCATAGAAGAAACCCAAGTACCCATCAACTGAGGAACAGATAAAAAAAGATGTAATATTTTTATATAATGGAGTATTACTCAGCTATAAAGAAAGACAAACTTGAGGCTTGTATAGGTACATGGATGCAACTAGAGACTATACTTATAAGTGAAATAAATCAGACTCATATTTATAAACATCATATTGTCTCTCTACTGTAAGAATCTGAAAGAGTAAATAAAATCTAAAAGATACAATAGATATTGTGAAAGGGAAAGAAACCGCTCAAAAGGAAAGAACTGGGATGAAGGAAAAGAGGAAAGAAAGAAAGAAAGAAAAAAAGAAAGAAAGAAAGAAAGAAAGAAAGAAAGAAAGAAAGAAAGAAAGAAAGAAAGAAAGAAAGAAAAAGAAAGAAAGAAAGAAAGAGAAAAGTATAAACAAGATAGGTAAGATAATTGTACTACTAATTTCTATTGCTTTATTGAAAGGAACAGTTAATGTTTGATTGATCAAGCTTACATGCCTAATTTGTTTATCTGAGTAACCAAATTGAAGATAACATTATGTAATACAACAGCTGCTATTAATTTCCTATCCTCTTGTCTGAAATTCTGTATCGTTTTCATTGTTTGTGCTGTTTTGTTTATGTCTGTGTGTTTGTTAATACATTTTCATTCTTTTATCTTTAAAAAACTAAGACAGTGACTTCTTGAATTCAATTTCTTGATGATATTTTCACTTGGAAAAAGTGTTCAGTCCTGATTATCTTCAAATATTGTTTCTACTTTATTCTTTCTCTATTGTTATGGTCCGGTCTAAAATGTCCCCCCAAAACCTTGTGTTCAGAGACAGGGCTTTCAAAAGATGATTGGAACATGAGCTAGGTGTACTCCTCATAGATAAATGCAACGATGCGTTCACAGCTGAAAGTGTTGTTAGCTGGGGCCCAGTGGGAGGATGCGATCCCCCGAGAGTGTGAGCTGGGAGGGTGTGTTCTTGTCCGCAGCCTCTTCTGCCCTCTGGCTCTTTTGCCGTTCCTCTGTTTTCTTCTTCCCAACCAACATGAGGGGAGCAGCTTTGCTCATGCTCCCACCTTGATGTTCCCAAGGGACCATTGCACCATGGACTTCAGCCTCCGAAGTGTGAGCCAGAATTAACTTCTTTAAGTTACACATGCAAGATATTGAGTCACAGTGACAAGAAAAGTCAATACAGCACTTTTCCTCCTGAGACTCACGTATAACCCGTATCTCTCACATGCTCTTTGCTGTTTTCCACCCTTTTGCCTGATTCAAGGTGGCTATGCTTTTCCGTTCTGCCTTCTAGTTTGTTAATTCTCTCTTTAACTGTGTATGATCTGTTACTGAACAATTCATTGAGCTTTTAATGTTTTTGATCCACAAAGTTTGTTTGTTCCTTTTGTATAGTTTTCAGTTCTCTGAGAATATTCAGTGCCTTTTTTATAAATTTGCTTAAACGTTTAAGTTGGTGGTTTAACTTTCAGGGTCTGATAACTCTGTTATCTGCAGCCATGTGATATGTTTCTATTGTGTTTATCAACTTTGTTTTTTAATCATATTGCCCTGTCTCCTCATAAGCCTGTTTATTTCTTATTCTTTACCAAACACTTGATAGTCTGTACATTGGTATATTCTGTCAGTAATAACTTACCTGTGCTTCTTGCAAGTAGCCAAGAACACTAGCAAGTATAGATTACTGAAAGATCGTCTCACTGGTGAGACTTGAAACTGGTGTGTAGCCCTATGAATTCTGATCTGTTTCTCCTTTACCAGTGTTTCTAAGGTGTGATTCCTTGAAGTCTCAATCCAGTGTGCTTCCTAGGGTGTCATTTCTAGTGATACCACATTCTCATTGTGATTGCTGAGGCACAAGAGGCTGTAAAAGCTCTGTTCAGTTTCACATACTCTCAGCCAACTCTTCAGAAACTGACAGATTCCCCTGTTGGAAAAGACCCTATAGCTGCTCACCTCTGTAGATGGTTTTTCCTATCCCAGATTTTGACCTCTTTTCACTGCATTGTTAATAGTGCTGCCCATGTTGTCTACAACCATACGTATTTCCTCTCTGCCCGCTTTATCAGTTATGAAGAGGGCCATGGAAGTCTCCGATACAGTGTGGATTTGTCTTCACCTTACAGTTCTTTCAACTTTGGTGTGAGATATTTTGAAGTTCTTTTATTAGATGTTTAAGTATTTACAAGTGCTATGTCTTGCTAATTTCATCTCTTTATCCTTGTGAAATAACTTTTTTCAGTTCTAGTGAGATTCTTTTCTCTAAAATCTACTTTATCTGATATTAATACATTTTTCACTTGATCATTGTTGACATGTGTATCTTTCCATCCTTTATTTTATTTGCATGCTTATATTTAAAGTGGGTTTATTTACATAACATAGAGTTGTCTTGATTTTTTACCCAGTCTGAGAATCTGACCTTTAATTAGTAATGTTAAACCATTTACATTAATACTATTGGTTGGATTTTTAGGGTAATTTTTGTGTTGGGATTTTTTGTGATTCTGGGGGTTAAATTCTGGACATTGCACATGCTAGGCCAGCACTTGACTACTGAGCTCCATCCTTAGCCCTTAGCATGATTACTGATACTATTAGATCTAAGCCCACCATCTAGCTAGTTTTTATACATCTGTTCCTTTGCTTCCTTTTGTCCCCCCTTTCTTTTTTTAAATATATCAAGTATGTTAATGATTCCATTTTGTATACTTTCTTGATTCTATATAACTTTTATCTTATTTATATATCACATGTATGTTATATGCATATCTTCACATATTTGTTCTATTATTTTAACAGTTATGCTAGGGTCTATGGTACACACCTTTAATTTATCACAAGCAAATGTGTACTTCATGCATAGTAGAAGAACCCTACGACAGCCTGGTTTCATTTCTCCCACCCTAGGTCTTGCGGCTTTTTAAAATACATTCTACTTCAACATATGTTACAGAGTCCACAGTACTCACATTAAAACTTCAACAATATACTAACTTTAAAGTTCATTGTATTATAAGGGGATTTTTTAAAGTGGTCTCTAACCACATATCATCTCTGATACTTCACTTTTTTGCTAATCCAATCTCCACCTGCTAACATCTTCCTTTTAACTGAACAACTTTAGAATTTCTTGTTGCAATGCTCTGCTAGCGAAGAATGCTGTCAGTCTTTGTGTGTATTTTTAAAAGTATTCCTTTCACCATTGTTTTGGAAAAAAATTCTCACTCAGTGTAACATTCTAGATTGACAGATTCTCTCTGTTTGTTTCACTGCGTAAAGATGTTGCCTCACTGCCTTTGGGGTTCCACTGTTTCCAAGAAGTCAACTCGTTCTTGTCTTTGTTTCTCATATAATGTGTCTCTCCTGGCCTCTGGCTCTTTGACTTCTTCTGTATCATTTGTCCTAAATTACTTGATTATGACGACTTGGTATGGTTTTTGCCATATTTCTTGTTTTTGAGAATACTTGAGCTTCTTTACTCGGAGTGTTTATAGTTTTTACCCAATTTGGAACTTTTCAAGCCATTATTTCTTCAAGTATATTTCTCCCCCTAGATTCCTTCTTTCCTTCAGGAACTTTCATTATGTATATATGTGAGTTCTCAAAATTAGCCCACAATTGACTGATGTTGCATTCTTTAACTTTTTCTCCATGGGCTTCTTTTTGGATAGTTTTTATTGCTACGATTTCAAATTCTTTAATCTGTCTTTCTTAGTGTTTGATTCCATCTAATTAATCACTACCACATTTACTATATTTTTCATGTTAGGCATTTTAGTTTTCATTTATAAAAGTTTGATTTGCAATTTTATATCATCCATGTTTCTACTTAGAGTGTTTAATTTTATTATACCTTTTTGAACATGTAGAACACAGTTTTAATTAACTGGTTTAACATTTTTATCTACTAATTCTATTAGCTGTATCATTTGTCAATATTTTCTGTAGATGAAGATTTCTCGTTCCATTCCTTTGTATACCTAGTATTTTTTATTAAATGCCAGCTGTCTTAATTGCTTTCTCATTGCTGGGACAAAATACTCAATACCTACGAGTTAAAGGAGGCAAGGTTTATTTTGGCTCACAGTTTATAGATGTTTCAGTCCATAGTGGGATGGCTTCCAGGCAGGGTGGCATAGCAGAGGGGTGTCACAGAAGCAGTCTATGGCAGAGAAGACAGGAGACAACAAGCAGCAAGTGCGCCTTCTGTCTGTCCCTTTACATTCCTTCCAGGTTACAAACTTATTGACTGGTGCCTCCCACAACCTGAGTGAGACTTTCATTGTTCACACCCAAAACTATATTAAACCAATTTAATCATCATACACCCTAATCCAGCATCCCGCACCATAATCCTGGCACCTACCCAAAGTGTCACCTGTGAGCTCATGATGCTTTGGGGAGACATCAAGATACAAGCTGTAACAATAGCCATCATAAATTTTATCTCATTTCATGCTGGATGCTTTTGTATTCCTATAAATATTTTCAAGCTTCATTTGAGGGGACAGTCAAATTACTGGAAATAAATTGATCTTTTGAACATCTCTTTAAGCTTTGTTATGTGGAAACAGAGTGGCCTTTGGTTTAGGATTCATTTTGCCCCACTGTGGTGTCAGTACTTCCTGAGAGTTTTACAGGATACCCAGTGAATTATGGATGGTTTCACTGTCGCTCAGAGGGATACGGATTATTCCCAACATTTAGGAGTGCAGGGATTCTTCCTCGTATTCTATTTGAGAAGCTCTTTCCCACGCTGCGTAGTTTCCTCACTTGCACATGCAGATCAGTATAGACCTTCTATATTGATCACAAGATCTTCCCGCCCCTTGCAGCACAAACTCCGGCTGCCTTGGTATCTTCATACTCAAAACTCTTCCATCAAGCTGGAGGGACCTCTGGTCCCTCTGTTTCCTCTCTGTTCAGCCCTCCATAACCAACATGCCAGGGGCATCACTGGGCTCGTCTTGTCTTCACTCTCTCAGGCCCCATGATCGGTGCTATCTGGTCCCTAATATTGGAAACCCACTGTTTCATGTACTGTGTCCAATTCTTTAGTTGTTTCAGGGCAGGAAGGTAAATCTTCACTCCACTGCTCCACTGTGGCCAAAGGCACAGCCTTCGGTCTTTACTTAGCTCACCAGTGCCTTTGTGTGTGTGTTCTAGTTGTTTTCCCTGGGAGGCTTCATCTTCATGTTGATGTCCTCTGTATTACTCACCATGATATTAACCTCCCCTTGCTCTTATTAAATGAAACTCTCTAGTTCCAGGTATGGCTTAAATATATTAACTCTTCTAAACTTGATTTTGTTCATTTTCTTGTTTCTCCTGAGTACTATAGCCAGGGGTTCCATCAGTATCATGGGTATTGCCTCTCTCTCTCTCTCTCTCTCTCTCTCTCTCTCTCTCTCTCTCTCTCTCCCCCCTTCTCTCTCCTCTCTCCTCACATACGCTGTATGAAATTATGCATTCATTTTTAAACTCCAACCCCTGAACTTGTGCAGCCTCACTTTCTTCTGTATTTTAAAACACTTTACTGAAATATCATATTTATTTTACGTGGTGTGCAATTATATCTCTTCTCTGCCTTTTCACTGACTGCTGTAGACTTTATCACCAGAAGTGTTGCCTGCACTGCAGCCTCCATCCCTCCCACACAGTCCTACCCTGTACGCCAGCTCCAAGGTCCCCAACACCCCTCCCGCTAAGCCAGCTGAGTGAGAGAATGAAGTGCATCTTTTTCCCACCGATATCAGACAGCAGTTTCAGAACCCCCAGGTACCCCCACACAAGCCACACTTGCTCATTTGGAACTTTGTCACATGATGTAGAGTTATTTTTACCATTTACATTACCTGTGTCATCCTTCTCCCCAATTGTCATCCTCAATTCTGATAGCAGCCTCTCAGTCATACCCTCAAATAATAGTTCTCCTCTCTTGCGTATAGATAGATACATATTTTCCCTTCTTTTTTTCTCTTTTCCCTCTTCCCAGTTGTTCTTTCCTTTTGAGCAGTTTTCTTTCATTTCACAATGTCTGTTGTACCTCCTAGATTTTATTCGTAAATATACGTGTGTTTATAATATATTTTCATTCTTTTATCTTTAAAATAAAAAATAGTTATCCTTATATGGGGCAAATAAGAACCCAGAGTCCAATTCTGAACTGGCATCCTTCATAATTATGCACATTCGCCAGGACACTAAGGCAGATTTATTTCCTTCTGAGAAGACTTGAGTAAAAGGAGCACTATAGTTTATGCTTGGGCTTTGGCAAAACTCTTTATACTTCGGAACTCTACTAAACTCATTTGGACCACATTCTACTGGGGAAAATTCACATTTATGTAGTCTACACTCAGACCTAAGTAGGCTTCTCAGGAATCTTTTCCTCTTCATTTTTCTTGTTTACCACTTTATCTTCCAACCAAGGGAACCATAGGGTGTTGCCAGTTTGAAAAGCAGAATGAAATACCATGTGGTCTTACATCACCTGGATTAAAGAATTGCAGAGACCCAATCCAAAAACAGAGTGGACTCAAGAAGAGCAAGGAGGCAATCCCAAGGGGCAGGAGCTTCCAGCATCTGGAGCTGCCCCTCCAAGAGCATCAGCTCCAAACTCCAAGTCCCAAAGGTATCCCGAGAGCCTCCTGTGGGCTCACTGCTCCGTGGCTGAGTGGGTAGCACTTAGGAGAAGAAGACCTGGAGTGCCCCCTAACGCTAGTGAGCGCAATTGCTTTAATGGACTTCCTGACACTTACAAATCATCCTTATTCCTTCCTAGTGAATGGAGAGAGGAATGAGATATACACAGTCTTCGTGTACATCCGAAAGACACTAGGCAGAAGAAGGAAAAACAGATGTACAAGAGTGGTGGAGAAGTGAAATGGAGGGCAGATAAAGGAGGAAGGAAGGAGGAAGAAAACTAAAGGAAGAAGAAAAGAAGGACGGAAAGATGGGGTAGAAACAGACCATTCTGAAACACCCACAATACCTCTCAAATGCACCAGGAGTTTTGTATGCATTATGTGTTTAATGTTCATTGTAATCTTAGAAAGATGTCTCCTTCATTATTCCCACATGATAGAACTAGACTTCTTTGTGGCAAACAAAGAAGATACTAACTGCTTTGTTGTTTGAAGGTACTGTTTGTCCAAGGCCAGATGATGATCAGAAGGTGGTGAAGGGAAAAATGACTCCCTGAGCTAGGCTGTGGTCATGTAGGAGTGGTGGTCAAAGGTGGAGTTTGGTCAGGAAAACATGGAAGATCATCGAAATGAAGTAAATTTGGGTGGTCAGGGTGTATCAAGGGACCTTAGTGCTCTCAGAATTAGTAGAGAGGCCCAAAGTACCACTAAGTTAGGGACCAGGTCATTGCCAGGAAAGAGTTTTGAAGGATAAGGGAAGAACAAACTCAGTCTACAAAGAAAGGCCTTTCCTTTTTCAGGGAGCAAAGAAACTAGAAGATCCTCAACCTTAGACTAGAAAGAAGCAAATGCGAACAGGTAACAGATGGATGCAATGGACTGGTTCACTAGATGAATACTTACTACAGAAAATAACACAAGCTGGGCATGGTGCTACGAAACCAGCTATGTGGTTAACTCACCCAACTGGGAAAAGAAGTAGAGAAGACCTAAGATCCACAGAGAAAAGTTGGAGGTAAGTCAGAACTCAATATGAATCTGCATGCATCAAACTTCTTTGTAATCTTTACCCTCAAATTCTTTCAGACTGCAGTAAATCTGTCTGTGAACTTGAAGCCATTTGCTGACTATGACTGGAGATTATTTGTATAAATGTAAAAATCTATGTCTAAAGGGTTAAGTACTGCGAAGCTAAATATTAATGACTTTAGAAAAAGATTTGTATCATGACATTACTTTCATCAAGTAACTGTTGTTACAGCTGAAGATGTGGGTCATTGATTTTCATTTAAACTGGTAATTAAAGTCCATATGCTGATGCACTATGTATGAAAAACAGCAATGGATTGTTTATCAGTGAGATCTAGGGCAAACATTCATGCATAACTAAAATACTCTAAGTAGAAGATAATTCTCACTTTAGGTAAAAAAAATGTGTAGAAGCTGGATCCAAAGTTATTTGTGAATTTGGGAACAACTGAAGAGGATTTTCAGATAGATAAGTACAATCAAGTTTAGCTTAAGTTATAGAAATAAGACAAAATGATAAAGAATAACCAGATGATAAGGAATTGGGGGCCAGGAAGCAACTCCAAAAATCAGGTGAACATGGACATTAATCCCCTAACAAAATTGCTCAGTGAACATAGACCACAAGGTAATAATACTATTAACAGAGTTTCCGTTTTACACTGAAATGAGTCCCCAGCACTTTCCCTGGGAGCGATGCCCCCCAGACACTTTGCCCAGGTTGAGATGTGAGCCTATTACAGTAACATTCATATCTACCACAAGAAAGGGAGGCACAGCAGAGAGAGGGGCTGGCAGGTTGTCAGCTATAACGATTTATGGAACAGAGACTGGAAAAAGTAGAGATTTCCAAGTGAAGATGTGTAGGTCCCACCACTTCTGCTGTTGGAGTCTCTCTCTTGATCCTATGCTCTCCTCACCCAGGGTATCATCAGTGTCTATTGCCCAGGAGTGTGGGAGAACTGGGCACCACAGCCAAGCCAGATAAAGGGTCAGGAAACGTCCACGGAGCTCCCAGCTTCGTGACTGGCGTCTTGCTGCCTCAGCTCCTCCGTTACCATGTCTGGTTGACAAGGAAGCCAGTGTGTGGCTTTTATCATCCCCATTTGAGATGGAAAAAAATGAAGATTTGGAGTTATTCCCACCATTGTGCAACATGTAAGTTACAGGAAAGCATTTTTTAACCCCATTGTTTAAAAATAAGCAGAGGCTACACTACCTGCTGAAGAACGAAATTCTTCTTGAGCGTGGTGATATTCCTATATAAGTCACAAATGACTCATTATCAGTGTTGGTGGCCCTGCCTCAGATGTTAGGTTCACTTGCCCACTAAAATTGATGGCTACAAATCACTTACAAAGAATAAAGTAATTCATCAGTTCATGAAGGCTCCTGCTTGCAAACAATTCCATTCACAAACACAAGCATTCAGCAAAACTTTGCTTGCATTCACAAACTCCACCTCGGGTGATGAACATGACTGCAGCCACCTTCCTCAGAATCTTGGAGCAAATCAAGTTGTGAATGAAGGTTCCACTGTAATTGCAAGCAAAGTCCTCCATAAATAGGTCAATCAACTCAAAGACATTCCTTGGGAGCCCATAAGCAGCTACTGCTACTTACTGAGTCTCCATCATGTGCTAAGCCCTTGGTAGGCCAGTATAACAGAGAAGAACTCACTACCTTGCTAGAGAAGTCTATATAAACACTGAATTACAATCAAACTTGTTTTAATGCTACATTCACTAAAAAGATGAAGAGCAAGACAAATAGTGATTCCCTAAGAGTTAACAAATGTGTTCTTTCACCTTAAAGTGAGTTCAATTGACATAGATGTTTCTGGAGGTAAGTCAGGACTTCTGAGAGATTCTAATAGGCTGCTGAGGTCTGTGAATCTCCACGAATGATAATGTGTGATCTTCCCAAGACTTGTTAGATGAATGAAACCTTTCTTCATGAAGCATCTTAATGAAAACCACGTTGAGAAATGCTTGTGGTAGATATGAAACATATATAGAATATGGCAAAAATCCAGTGTGAAATGAGATAAACATGGTTTTAAAAATATATTCCTCCACTCTCAACACCATGGTGATAGCCTATAAATCACAGAAAAACACAGAACAGGCACCACTGCAGTTTGCACAAACAGTATTTTTATGACCTTGCTATGCCAGCCGTTGGCCTCAAAGGAAACAATCTGATAGCTCACTGGCATTGGCTCTTGCAAAGCTATAAACATCCAAAGACCCCCTCATCACCATAGCAACCTTATCCGTAATTACCAATTGTAACTTCTCCAGTGCAAGAAGCTCCCGTGCAAATCTATTTTGCAGAACTACTGCGCTGGCTCCGAGTAAAAACAGCAAGAGCACCACCTGCTGCACGTAGCTCTCCATTGCAAGCTCGCGGGGGGCTCTGATGTGCCGCGCCAAACCCTGGAAGCACGGAAGGCTCGCGGGCTGCTGGAGATCTTGTGATCTACAGCAACAAACGCATCATGACTGTGGAATTCGCGCAGCAATAAACTTCCGTTCTTATCCCAATGAAAAAGGTCCCAAACCCAATGGCCAATTCTCAAAATATAAAGAAAGCCAAGACAGAAAGGCAGAAAATAGAATATGCAAATAGAAATAATATTTGGTCTTTCAGACGTGCTTTGATTAAATACTGCGTTGTTCCTCATGTGAGAAATCCAAACTGTAAATCAGGAGCAAAACGGAGAATAGGTATTGGGAAGTAGGAAAAACTCGCACAAATGGGAAAGAGTCCACCGGAGACTTACTGCCCAAATCCCGTGCATTTTTTAATCTTTATTTTTCTTTAGTACACGTTTGCCACACGCAGTGATCACATTCAGCCTGGGAGATTTGTAACTGTACGTACTATATCTTAGTCATTTTATTTTTCCATTCCCCCTCCTCTCTTCCCCTCCCCTCCCTCCTCCCTCTTCCTTCCCCATCTATAAAAACTCTGCTTCCATTTCTTTCCATTCCCGCTCTCTTTTTTAAAATCCCTTTTTCCTTCCTTCTTCCTCCTCCGGTGGACTCTTTGCAGAGACTTATGGTAACTAAATTCAAAGCTGACAGTGAAAGAGTGAACCAGTATGGATAAGTAGATGCTTTGAGACGAGAGTTCGCCCCCGTTCCACAAAAGACAGTGCGGATGAGTGTGATTGGAGGGAGACTTGAAGACCAGCCCCACAGGCAGCAGGTTGGAGACACACTTGAAGGCAGAGCACCCTGCGCCCTCCTCATCCAGGAGGCCCATAGAGTCCCTCTGCTCCTTGAATGTACTGAACACAAAGTCTATCACCTGCCGCAAAAGGTTACCTATCAATGCATTCTGTGTTTTGTGTATTACTCTTCATTTAGAAAATTTTTATTTCTGTTTTCTTCTTTACATTTTTAAGTTTGTATAACATGTGGCTTAAGTCAATTAGAACTGATGAGTTTTATTTATATATTTGATTCCAGTGCATGTCTTATTTCTGCTACGCATTCCTTAACACGTCCCTAAATGCTTCCCAGGATCATCCGCATCTCCATAGTTCTCTTTCTCTTAAATCTGTTTGTATTAATCTGCTTCATTTTCATCTTGTAATCTCTGATTTGTTCCACACGTTATTGAACTTTACAGAGATCATGTAGGTGCTGTCTGAAGTTTTTTTCTTGAATGTGATCACTGTGTATGGAAAACGTGTATTAATAAAAAGGTAAAGATTGAGGGTGTAGCTCAGTGGTAGAGTGCTTGCCTACATGTATGGGGCCCTGGATGTGGTTCCTAGTGCTGCCAATAATAATAATATGAACAAAACCACTTACCTGGTCCATGATAATAACTATTTCTCACATAGTGCCATCGCTCTTTTGCAACTTGAGCGCTGTGGACCCTTGTTCGGTACTTTTGTCTCTTCGGTCTCATATCGCCTTTTCCCTTCTACCCACCCTGGAACGAGGCAGTTTTGTGGGGCTCTGGAATTTTTGGCTTCTCCTTGGACCCTTGCAGTATCTCTCCAGTTCTGCCAGGATGCTTCTCATGGATCCTAATAAAAAAAAGACTGGTGAGCCAGGCCTTACGTGCCTGTAATCTCAGAGCTCTGGGATGTGGAGGCAAGAGGATGGGAAGTTCAAATGCAGCCTGGGCCAACTCCTCAGTATTGGGGAGCATGCAGGAACACAATCAGTCTCACCAGTCAGGGAGGCAGCAGCTTGAGCATGAGAAAGAAGCCCCTAGTGCGCAGCCTGGGAGCAGAAGTGTGGTCTCCGCTGCACGTTTGGATGACGCTGGCTCTATCAGGCGGGAAAGGAGCACCAGGCTCCCAGGCAGCTGCTCTTGGCTTCCCCTCATCTTTGTCAAAACCCTAAGAAATTTCCAGCTCTGCCCTTCCCGGGCAGTGGGAACTTGGGTGGGTCAGGCAGGCTTGGTGAGGTAGCTCTGCTTTGAGTCCCCCGAAGAGGTGTTATAAGCCAGGCATAGTGGTACTTGCCTGCAATCCCTGAACTCTTGGAGGCTGAGGCAGAATAGTCACAAACTCAAGTCCAGCCTGAGCAATTTACTGACTTAGCAAGATCCTGTCTCAAAATAGAATGGAATGGAATGGAGTAGCGTGGCATGGCGTGGCGTGGCATAGCCTAGCCTAGCATAGCATAGCTTAGCATAGCATAAAACATAAGAAGGCCCTGGTATGTAGTTCAGTGCAAGGGCCCCAGACTCAATCTGCAGGGCTGCAGAGGGGAAACTTTTCTTCCAAGAGTCTCAGAAGGAGACAGAGGCCTTTCAGAGGGAAGTTTCTCCTGGGAAGGAAGCACAGTGTCTTCCTGTTTACATAATTATCTGGATCCCTCGCATTTACCAGAGCATAGTCCTCCAAAGCCACCTGAGCCCTGGCCTCAGGGAGGCAGGCAGAGCCCAGTGGCTCACAGCGCTCTGCCTTGCAGCCCTCGTAGGGTCTGAGTGAAGTGGGCGCTTCCCGCTCGGTTCTCTATCCCACCCCTGGCAGAAAATGCAGTCTTGTCGTGACAAAATCTTCATGTGGTATTTCTGAAGTATAAACTGAATGATATTAAGTAAAGACCACATACAGCACTTCTAGAAATTAAATGAAAGAGACATTTAGTATCTGTTCCCATTGACCTATAGAGAAGGTGTGTAAGTACATGGAGGAGAGGGGGAAGATCTCATTATAAGTGCTCCACGGTCTTAATTAAACTTTTCAAAATTCATCTTGATGTTTCTTTCCAACCTTTCGCAATCTCCTCTGATACAAGTCTCCAGACTTCCTTCTCCCCCTTATCATCCATCTGGAGTTTCAACTAAGCTTCTCTTAAAGCACACAAGTGCACAGGCGCAGGCGCACGCTCTCACCCGCCCTCCCTCCGCTCTCTTGTTGATTATAGACCGATATTCTGACTATGAAGCTGTGTGATCCACTCAGTGACAGGCTGTGAACAGACTTCTTGGCTTCCCAGGTCACTTGATAGCTCTTAGTTACCTCTAGATCAAATCCATCCCTTAAATTCCCAGCCAGGGTCCTCCCCATTGGTCCAGTCATTCCAGGCTCGTCACCCACCCACCTCATTGCACATGGCTGTGTGGCCATACCGGATACCCTTCTCTGCACTTACCAGGCTTCCCAAGCGTCCACCAGGTTCTAAATGCGCACAAACCCTTGCCTTTGCCCACTGTGTGCCCTCTCCACCTGTCCCTTCTCCACTGATGCTTCGCCTCTTTTACTGAAGATTCAGCTGAGCTCCCACCCTGCAGGTGGGCTAAGGCTTCCCTCCTCCATGGCCCTGGCCTTGGTTGGTGGTGTCCAAGTTTTGGTGATAGAATATGAGCCCATGGAGTGAACCATCCCAGCTTTTCCCAGTTGCTGCACTTTCAAGCATACCTCTTCCCCTGTATTCACCCTGGGACCTGTACTGGTCAGCTTTCTGCTGCTGTGACAAAATACCTGATGGACACAAGGTTTAACTTAGCTTGTGGCTGTAGTCACTGGTTGGTTGGCTGCAGAGCAGAAACATCAAGGTGAAAGAGGACCTACTGGAGCAAAGCTGCCCCCTTCGTGGCAGCTGGGAAGCAGAGAGACGAGGAAACAGCCAGAGGAGGAGGGACCTGGGACCAAATGCAGTCTCCAAGGCCACCCCCCAGGGCCCGCCCAGGCATATCCAGGAAGGAACTTGGCTGAGCTCCCAGGCACCGCTCAAGCCAATCAAGCTGGCAACTGAGATTAACCATCTCAGGGCCCAACATGGGTGCTCAGCTCCTGCCCTCCTGCCCACGTTCAGTCCAGCAGGAGATACGACAGAGAAGAAAAGTTAAAAACACTTCCTGGACGTGACATTCATTTCAGTTTGCATTCCAGAAGTTAGAAAAGTGACAACACTTAGGGGTGAAGGAGGCAGGGCAGGAAATGTAGAGTCTTTATCTACCATTTCATTATGTAAATGAAACACACACTCCTGAAGCAGACTTCCCAAGCCACCTTGACTTACAATTATTTGAAGCTATGCTTCAGGCAAGTGAAGGCGCAATGCATTTAGCATTCATTGGTTACTCTGCCTCCAAGTCTATATTTCCATATGCATTTGTAATTGGAATTTAAATTTAACTCAATCATGTGTTGGGATATTATTATAGTCACTGCTTCTGAAATCACATATGTCTACTTTTAGTAGGATTGTTCTCCCCAGGTTGGGCTGTTAAACATAGCGCTCCACTATCCCCCTGATTATCTTAATGAAAAACAACTCAAATCAAGTGATATAACTTATTTGTAACCAAGAAGATGACCTGGTTATATCACCTGAAGAAATCACACTTCACTCACCAGCCCGCCCTGCCCCGCATCCTCCCCCATGCACCTTCACCCCCCCGCCCCAACGTTTCTTGAAGTGCCTAGAGCTCTCCCTTGAGGAGCCCTTGTCTCTCCAGCTCTCAAAGCCATGCTCTCGCCTTTCACCTTTCGCAGACTCTGGAAGATTCTCCACTCCTCCCCTCCTTTCCTATCTTCTTCTGGTCTGCACTTCTGTTAGTGACTCTCAGAGTCAGCTCAGCCAACTCAGATGTCACCCTGGGAGGACACCTCCTCTGCCTTCCGCCTCCCTCCCCAAAGAGCAAGGACTTCCCTGTGTCCCACTCCCATAAAATATATTCTTTCCTATGCAACTTACAAAAATACTCTAAAACTCTTTTAAGAGGGCTCATTGCAGGATGTTTAAAAACAAAACTTTTCGCTTTGTATTTGCATCTTCAGATTCTTGTACAATGTCTAAATCATAACAGAATCTCAATAGAATAGAAAAAATCAACAACTAAATTAGCGTTCCAGGATGTTGATGCTTGCATAATTTGATATCCTGGTTTTTCACCCTTAAAAGTATATAATAAACTTTTAACAGCTTCATGCAGACTGCTTAACCCAGTACCCTATGGTTGTAAAATTCTTTATGAACATCTATTATGTAATTGTCCTATAATTTGAACATGTTTTCTCACTGGTAGACATCTGTATTAGTTATATTTCTATAGTATACTTAACATTTTAAAGAATATGATTGTCTCAAATCTCTGTGTTTCAGAATATTTCTTTAGTCAGATTTCTGGAACCAGAATCCCTGGGAGAGAATACCCAAGTCAAAGGGGGCGGACCTCTGAGAGGCACATTGCACTCTGACAGGTGGTTGGGGAACACAGCCAAACCCATTTGGATTTATAGAAGCAGAATGTGGGTGTGAGCATCTCGTTTTAAGAGGGGTGTTGTCCAACCAGAAGGCATCCACACCAGGATGAAAAGATCAGAAGAATTTGTAAAACATTGCACACAAGCCATTATGGGAGATATGTGGAAAGTTTACCTGGAGAGATGTAATGAGGGAGGAAGACAGGTGTTTTTTGGTTGGGGGCTTGGAAGCACCATCATGAGGAAGAGAACGTAGAGTTTGGTGTCGTTCCTGAGAATGATAAGCTCCTATATCTATGGAGATTTGCTGTGTGCCAGGCGCTGTGCTGAGCAATGTGGCTATTATAGCTGTTGTGTCTTCATCTCACAGATAACCAAGACTTCAAGAACTTCAGTCAGTGATGTGGCCACAAAAGACAACCAGTGGCAGATCTGATATCACCAATCCATGCTACACTTATTCTAAAGCTTGTATTTTTACCCACTTCACATGCCCCACACAATCACATCAAGGTGAACTCAACAGTGAACGTGGATCCTTAGACTACTTGGGGTAGGTACAGTCTTCCACAGGAAAGAAGATTCCTAAAACCTCTGTCTTCCCTGCAAAAGTCTACATATGTTTGCAATTCCTGTGGAAAATAGTAGGGAAATTTTTAGAAAAGATTAAAAATAGATTTTACCATACGATCAAGTGATCCCATCCAAAGGAATGAAATCAGAGTGTTGGGATCTAGGGTGACATGACTGCAGTCATCTCAGTCTGTAACTGCAATTTTGCAGGCCAGGTAACCCTGACATGCATCCCAAATCCTACAGGACGAGTTCCACCAAGATAGCCAGCCTGTGAAGAGAAAATGAAAATGGTACTGATGGGAAGTGTCCCCAGCCTAACTGCCCTCCGGGACATCTCAAGTGACATTCTTTACTGAAAAGGAAAATGACAGAGATTGTGAACTGAGATCACATACAGAACATTGTTAGGCAAGCATTAAGTGAAGATACAAAAATATTTCTCTCTCTTACTCCAATCTGGTCTCACACATAACGGTTGTTCAAGGAGATTGTATCAGTGATGCACTGGGTTGTTGCAGATACTGAGAGAAAATGGATTCAGAGGATGGGAATGAGGAGTGGGGACCATGCTAAGGGATTTTCACTGCTCCTGAAACACTAGCATGTTATCCAAATGTAGATTTAGATGAGTTGTCAGAGTATGTCTCAAACTCTAAGGAAATCACAGAAAAATTTAGGACAAGTACACTTGATAACTTAATAGGAGAGAGAAAATGGAATCACAGGGAGAAATTGATGAGAATTAGAAAGCAGGAAGAGAAGAGAAAGGTTTTGTCAAATGAGAACAAAAAGAAATAGGGAAACATTAACAACATGGTACATATTAATCCAACTATATGAATAATCACTTTGAATGTGAGTTATCTAAATGCACCAATTACAAGACAGAGTGACAGAGTAGATCCAAAAATACGGCACAACATCCTGTTGCTCATTTTTTAAAATGCATTTCAAATACAAAGTCATAGGAAAGGGGCTTAGGGATATATTTGTCAAAGGATTCAAAATGTTACTTGCATATCACAAATATTCAATAATCTACAAATGTGGTGATCATTGTTGATAACAATGTATCTACTCTGGAAAATCACAACGGGTCAGAGTAATGCTTTCATTTCCAAAGAAAAATTAGGTGTCCAGTTGACTGTGCAACGTGGGCCACTGGTGCCTGAACTGTTGCTTCACCACCATTGGACATATTAAACATTCTAGAAAAGACCAGGGACATTATAGCTGGCTGTGTTCCGCCTTTGTCTAGCTTAGAAAACTCTTTCTTCCAACTTAAGGGCTCAGGGATTGTCCTGTCTTGCTGCCATCCCAGGCATTCTTCAGTCTATAAGCTCCCAGTAAATTACACTGTCTGCCTCTTCAACTTTTTGGTACATTTTGCCTCTGGAAGCTGATTGTCATGCATTGGAACCAGGGTTTTCAGAAAACAATAGAGTCTTGAAAACACTTTCATAGCAGCACTGTTCACAATAGCCAAGCAACTCCAGTGTCCTATTGATTGATGAGTGGATATAGAGATTATATTACACAGCCCTGAAAAGGAAGTAAATCTCATCTTATGTTGCAATATAGACGCACCTTTAATATGGACGATGCTAAATGAAAAGGGCCAGTCACAAAGAAGACAAACACTGTCTGACAACTACCATATGCACTTTCTAAAATAGCCAAATTCATAACAAGAGAAAATAGGGTAGTGGTTACCAGGGACTGGGGCAGAGAGAAAGGGAAGCTGTGTCATTGGCATAGAGCTCAAGTTTTACAAAATGAAAATGCTCTGGAGATCCCAATGTGAATATACTTAACATTTCTGAACTGTACACTTAGAGATGGTAGTTTTGTGTCATGCATTTTTACTTGGTACCTTCTGCCTTGGTATATAATCTGCATTCTACTTGGGCTCCAAGTTTATTATAACAATGTCCTCCTCAAACTTCTAATAAAAATTCTTTAGGGAGACACAGTCGTTGCCCTGCAGCCCCCGCATTGCCTAACCCTGTTTTGAGAAGCATTGCTCTGCTCACACTTCTCAGGGAGCCACCACTATCCACAAGATCCTGATCTTCACATCATCATTCTGTGAAACAATCAGGCATCTGCCTCCTGCTTCAAGACCAGTGCTATTTAGGGAATATCCATAACTTTAATGTCAGTCTTGAGAAACAATGCCTTTCAGGAGTCACTGGCTTTTTAAGAAGGAAATCCTCGGAGACTGATTGCTTCTGACCCACAAGCAATAAAAGCAAACAGTGGAATGGGAGGGAGGTTACACACCTGATGTTGTAAGGAGTTTGTGATTCATAACACAGGCTTTGGCTTCTCGCTCCTCACACCAGCCTGACACCGGGTCTGTGTGCTGGAGAATTCTGTCATTAGCCCACTTCCGCCACATTACGTCTTATGCTGACCCTCCACTCTTGAGTGCCTTATTGTAGTACACAGACTTTTGCATTATAAACTCCACAGTGCACCATAATTAATGCTCCTCTAAAAATTTTTTAAATTATAATTGTATATATATGATGTCAGATACTTTCTGGTCATTTGTATAAATCTAATAGAATTTTTCCCTTCTGCCTAAAGAATTTTGTTATCATTTCTTTAATTTTGAGTCTTCTGGCAACAAATGCTCTCTGACATTGATGGTGTGAAAAGTATCTTTATTTCACGTTCCTTCTTGAAAGATATTTTGTTGGAGATAGAATTAAGCATGGTCAAGATTTTTTTCTTTCCAGCTTTAAGGACTGTGCTGCATTATTGCACTGGCTTGCACAGACTGCCATGCAAATCCCCACAGAAATTTGTTTTCTTACAGTTCTGCAGGCTACAAGCATAAGATCCAAGTGTCAGCAAGGCAGGTTTCTCCTGTGGCTGCTCTCCTTTCTCATAGCTTCCATCTTCTCCCTGTGTCTTCAATGGTCATGTGTGTGTGTGTGTGTGTGTGTGTGTGTGTGTGTGTCTTCTCATTGAACACCAGTCACATAGAGAAGGGCTCATTCTAAGGACTTCATTTTAACTTAATTACTTCTTCAAAGACCCTGTCCATTTTGAGGTACTGAGGCTTGGAACTTTAACACCTGAATTAGAAGGTTATCCAGTGAGACTATAACAAGTCCTTTCTGACTGGAACTGTGCCATCAGTCCTCCATATGCATTGATCCTCTATATGCAGTATCTGCTTTCTCTAACTGACTTTAATATTTCCTGTTTATAAATCTTTTCAACAATTTGCTTAGGATGTTCCTTGGAGTATTTTGCAGTACTGTGCTAGTAGCTTGTTGAGATTTTAAGTCTAATATTTTATACTTCTTTATCAAACTGTGAATATAAAAGCTACTACTTCTTTAAATTTTTGCTGCCCCATCCCTACTTTTCTCCCCTTGTGGACTTGAATTTCTCATCTATTAAAATATTTGTGTTATTGCATATGACTTCTTCATCACTTTAGGTTTTTCTCCACACTCTATGCCTTATATGAACCATTGTTAATGATCTGTCTTCAACTTCAGGTTTTCTTTTGGGATTATTAACTTACTATAAATCCCATCCAGTGTTCTCCCAAAATATTGTACTGCTTATTCTGGAGTTCCATTGTTTCTTTTTAGATCTTCCATTTCTTTGAAGTTTTCCACTACATTTTCTAATACATGGTGCATATTTCTAGTTGGTATTTCAAAAGCTGTGTCTACTCACTACTCACTCCATTCCATTATTCCTACATTTTTTGACAGAATACTGCCCTAATATTGTCCTGCCTCTTTTGAAATCTGATATATTTTTATTGAATGCCAGATATTTTGAAATTCACATTGTTCAACCCTTATTGGATTGTTTTAAATTGATTTAAACCTTGTTTTAGGCCAGATTCTCCAGAAAGTGAGCATATAGGAAGAAGCACATGAGAAAGATGAGTTGGATCATTCAATTATGGAGGATAAGAAGTCTAAGATAGGCCTTCTGGAAGCTAGGGATGCTGAAGTACTAGTAGGATATCTTGGTCCAAACCCAAAGGCCTTAAAACTAAGGAGACCAATGGTGTTACTCAGCCTGAAGCCAAAATCCCAAGAACCCAGAGGGTCACTGGTACAAGTCCTATAGCCCCCAAATCAGAGAACTGGACCTCTGACATCCAAGGACAGAAGAAGGATTTCCTGGCTCAGAGAGACAAAATGAGAATTCATACTTCCTCCACTTCTTTTTGCCATCTGGACCCATGGCTAATTGGATAATGCCCACCCACCACTTTGAGGGTAGACCCCCACACACTCAGTCTTCTGACTCCCACACCAATCTCCTCCAGAAACAGTCACGGACACAGTGGGGGCAGCCCAATCATTCTCATCAATGCCAAACCACCTTTCAGAAGAAGACAGATGGGCCCAATGGCTACTGAAGTCCAGAGAATAAACATCCTTTACCAACTGTCTGAGAATCTCTTAATACAGTCAAGTTGACACCCACCATCACCCATCACAGACTTTGCCTGACATTACTTTAATTTACTTAAAAGTCATTTGACTTTTTTAAGGTTTGCTTTTAAGCTTGGTTAAGATGAATCCAGAGTATCGTTTTGCCCAAGAGAAGGCACGGAGTAAGTGACAATGAAATGTGATGGCTGAGAGCAATCCCAGAGGAGGAGAACTTGGGTCAGGCAGAGGGCACGGAGCTATGAACCCAATCTGGGGAAAGAAGAAGCAATGCTGATATGCGAAAGTGAGTTGGGTGAGGGCTTACTCCTGGAAGGTTTCTCATTTACATTTGGGAATTGAATGAGGTGTGACACCCTCCCTTGGTGGACATTTAGCATTCTTGGCCTCCACCCACACGAAGCTCTGTGCCCTCTCCTTGCATTAACCAAAACTGCTACCACTCATTTCCATACTGCCTTCAGGGGCAGAGGAGAGGGCCCGAGTTACAGCTCCTGTTAGGAACCAAGATTTGAATTACCTGGGGGTGATCAAAAATATGAAAGGTTACATATTTTTAAAAAATTATTACAGTAAAAGACACATTGCCAAGAAAGATAAGAGTGTTTGGAGCAAGGAGTCTTTTTAAGGCGGATTAATGGCAATGTGTCTTTTACTGTAATAAATCCTTTTTAAATTCACCATAGTTTTTGATCCCCCCATTCATCCCTCTTTTGACTCTGCCCTCTGTTGGCCCTAATCCCTCCTCCTGCCATCTCGTCAGGTGGACCAAAGAGGTGCTTCCTCCATACACTCTTCCCGGATAACTGATCCACTGACCTGCATGGTTGCAGCTCCTGCCCTAGTGCTCAGTGGGTGCCCACCACATCTCCAGTCGGCTCTTCCTCTCTGTCTACTCAAAATCAGCTCCTCCTCAGAGGCGAGGCTCAAGTGCCTCTCCAAGAAGCCATCTCCACCCATTCCAGATGGCAGCCGCCTCTCCCTCCTCATGCCTTTTGGAGATATTGCCCATGGCTTACTTTTTCATTGTGTAGAATCACACAAAATACTACACAGTATTCCAGCTGTGGTCATGACAGACCCCCAGAGACCTGAGATTAGATCTGTCATTCCATAATGGAATGGAATATGTGTCTAGGAATACATGTGTATTGTGGAATATACATAAATGTTCCACTGTGATGCAAAAATACTTCAAATCATGTTGTTTCTGGTAAATCACATAAATTTACCATATGTTGATTTAAAATAAATAAATAATGCATCTAATAATATATCTAACAAGCAATCAGAATAGATGCCAGCTGCAGTGCTAAAGGGAGGGTCAGCAACCTGGATGTCCTGGCTCTGGGTCCAAGCTTATTCCCCAGCAGTGGATGGCACCAGGCTCCACACCTTGCGCTTTGGATCCCAAGGAGGCACAGAGGATGCAGGCGAGGAGCTGCACAGCTGAAAGGGCGGGGTCCCTGCCAAATAGAAGGGTATCGCTCCCATCAGAACCTAGACAATTGTGCACTACAGGTTTGACAGTCTTGGTTTATACCAACTTAATATACATCTTGCCAAATACTAACAGTTAAAAATAAGGTAAAATATTTTCAAGGAAAGAAACGAAATGGCTGGCTCAAACATAAGTTTCAGCATAAGATCCTCAAAAGATGCTAGTTCCTGAAGCCTGGCCAATTATTTTCATTTACAAACATCCATGGCAGAGAAATCTATTCTTTAATAAGCTCTCAAAAGGTTTTGATGCAAATTGAAAATTTAAGCGCCACTGCCTGGGTAGCTTCCCATGTATCCCTACTGGCTTACAAACCCTTTCAGTGCAGGAATTGCTTGTTAATTCTTGGAATCTGCCCCACTCTGGCCACATAATTGGAGTTTTCAGTTCCATGTGTCAAGGGCTGGGATTTAGTGAGCCCAGGGCCTGTCAGAGGTTGGCGTTAGTCACCTGCATGATCCTGAGAAGGTGCCTTCATTCTTGTTTTTCTATATAAAGGCTTTTAAAAAGTGCTACACAGATGAAGCTTCCAACAACTCCCCTACCTGACTCTCAACAACACTTCTGTCCCTAAGCACACCCTACCCGAGAAGCCACTGCTGAGCACATGAAGATTCATAAAACTGGTTTCTGTTTTCAAGAGGCATCAAGTTTAATAGCAGGGAAGCATAAGTTAATAAATGATACAGAAATCATAGCACATAAAACATTATAGAAACACTGGCAGAGTCAGAGAACTTAATATCTGGACTGGTTTTGAAAGAATGGGTCAGAATTGAGAAGAGATAAGCAACCTGAACAAGGGAACGGTGTGCAGAGAATGGAAGTGTGGACTGGAGAATGACAGGGTGGTGATTGGGCGTGGGAAGAGCTTCCTCCAGCCTAGGGTGTTCAGATGGGAGGATGCAGATGCCGACAGAGTGGACTGGGAAAGTAGAGCCTAACAGTCACTCACGTCTGTGCCAAAGGAGCCTGGTTCTGACAGTACAGCCACAGTGTTTCACTTTCCCAAATGCTGCAGCTTCCCAGAGGCCCTGGGCTGCATGTTGGATGTCCTGGTTCTGACTCCATGCTCATTCTAAAGCAGTGACTTTCAAAGAGTTTTGATTGTCACCCCAGTAAGAAATACAGTTTATAGTGTGACCCAGAAGCACATGCATAACATGAAGAATAAAAACACAATTCCCACGCAACGATACCTCCATTATTACCCAGAATGCATTTTGATGTTTTGTTTTCTCTTCTATTTGAAAGGAAGAAAGGGAGGGAGGGAGGAAGGGAAGGAAGAAGGGAAGGAGGGGAGAAAGTTCTATTGCATCCATTAAACTAGTCTCACAATCCAATGAGTCACAACTCACAGCTTGAGAAACACCAATCTAGGACTCACAGCCTAGTTTGGAAGTGTCAAAAAGCAGCACAGTGCAGGGCTAAAAATACAGACTGGAAGCAAACTGCCAGATACAAGTCCCCGCTCTCCCCCAACCCCTTATTATCTGTGTGGACTCCGGCAAGTTGCTTACACTTTCTATTCTTCCATTTCTTTGTCTACATGATAGATAACGGGAGTAACTTCCTCTTATGATTGGTGTGAGAATTAAGTGAGATTATATATATATATATATATATATATATATATATATATATATATGCAAGTCCAGAAAAATTGCCAGATCTCAAATAAGTGCAGCCTAAGTGTTAAATGTTACCATCATCATCCTAACTTAAAATAAAGCTAAATTGCAGTTCCACTAGTGGAAGAAACAAGGCAATACCAAAGAGTTTATTTGCAAGTCTGTACAAAACTACACAGTGTGCAGGGCAAGTATGGGATGCCCTGGGGCCTGGTCCATGCAGGCTGCGCCCTCCCCACCATTTGTTTGCAGCGGAGGGTGGGGGTTCCTGGAGACCAGGACTGCTGGGTTGGAATGGACCCTCTGCCTTCCCTAGCAAGTGCTTCATTTCCCTGCTCACATTTTGTAACCCAAAGTGAGGGAGGCTTCCACCACACTGATGTCTCCCCAAATGTCACATGTTAAAACTTAACCCCACAAGAGTGTTAAGAGGTGAGGCCTTTAGGAGGTATTTAGGTCATGCAGGCCCTCCCCTCTGGAATGGGACCAGTGCCCTATAAAAAGGATTTAAAGGAGTCCTTTTGCCCTTCTGCCATGTCAGAACACAGAGAGAAGTCACCATCTTGAAGGGAGAGGACCCCTCACCTCACCAGATGCTAAATCTACTAGTGCTTTAATCTTGGGCCATCCTGTCTCCAAAACTGTGAGCATTAAATTTCTAGTGCTTACAAATTACCCAGACTAAGGTATTTCATTATGGCAGCCTGAACAGACTTAAGACAACTTCCTTCTTACAGTGAATCTCAGGGAACATGCTAGAACAATAGTTTGTAGACAGAAACGTTAGGTTCCTTTTCTCATCAATCCATTCAGGGACAGCCCACAGATGGCTTTAAAAGAAGAGAGAGAAAAACAAATCTTTCAACTATTACATGAGTAAGCCCACCTCACCTAGCACCTCAAATGCTTGGATAGTAAAAATAAAGGTCGTCTGCCATCACATGGGCAGAAGTCAAATTTCTAGAACATTCCACCCATCACCCAAAAGGACAAAATCAGGAAACAAAGAACTGGAGACTTGAAGTAAAGGTTTCATTGGTCATGATGATCAAAAGATGATGGATAACAAACAAGGAGACCTCATCTCACTGGCCACAGGGAGGAAGTGACACTTCAGGCCTCATGCCCCCTCCAGCGGGGCTCATCCTGAAGACTCTGCAGCCACCGCCCCCTAGGACTCTGCCCCTGACTCTAAACTGCCACTGGCCTGGTTCTCATGGTCCCTTCGCTTGACACCTGAACGCTACATGTCCAGGCAGAGCTGTGGAAAGCGGGGGCCCAGGCCTGAGCCCGCGGTGGGTCGCGCGGCAATGTCCGCGAGCTGACCTCCCTTTCTCAAGTCTCTCTTCTCCCCTCTCCCACCCCGTCATTGTTCCCCAGAAACAAATAGGATGGCTTCACTGGTCAATTCTTTACATGTACAAACACCAAAAGCAGAGGAAACACCCCTGGCCACCCCCCTCCCCCCAAACCCCAGTGCTGGGAGAGCAGCTGCGGTGGGCGAGGCTGCTCGGGACCGTGGGAGCTGTCCGGCGTCCTGGAAACGTCTCTGGCCTCTGGGCTTTACCTGGAGGCCTCTTCCTTCAGCTCCTTGTTTTTCCGCACCTCCTCCGCGTGCTTGTCCTGGGGAGGAAGGGAGGGACAAGGGAGGGTCACACAGGCTGTCCAGGGGCAAAGAGAGGTGGGGGGGAAGAGGACAGAGTGCCAAAGATGACCACTGCAGGAGGAGCAGGGCTGTGTCCGCAAGGGCGTCCTGAGAGGGGGCAGAAAACGGCAGGTGAGTGAGCTGCTGCAGCGGCCCAGAGAGCCCCTGGGCCGGTGGGTCCCAACCTCCCCTGGCGGACCCGCCTCACAGTGGTCCCAGGATCCCTCAGCCTCTCTCTCCCTCCTCCAGCCTATTTGGCTTTTGGACTGATCAGTGGCTTGACAATACAGGTTCCAGCTTGGGGTAGGCCTGCGCTACCCAGAGCGGGTGGCAGAGCCAGCCTCACTGCCTGCACTCACTGCCAGTGGCGTGGCACACACTCGCCCAGATGCTGTCGCCTCCTCTGTCTCTTTAGCGAGCATGACCTGGACTCTATGCTGAAGGACGAGAGTTCTCAAAGAACAAACTGATAGAAGAATTTTTAGAAAGGCAGTCCCAAGATTACTCCAGCAAGTAGAATTTCATAGTCCTTCTTGTAAGAGAATCCTCATTTGTAAAAGGCAGATCTGACCTCCCAAGCCCTCCTGTTGTGTGACTCTCACTTCCCCATATGGGCCTCATTCTCTGATCTGGCCCAGGGGCCTGGCTGGGCAGCCCCCTTGCCTCCCAGGCTCTGGCAGAGTCTGGTTGCAGGCGGGGTCATCCTTGCTTCATTATGCTTATCTGGGTCCCTATCTCAGGTGACTTCCTCATGGGCAGGCACCAGACCTTTTTCCTCTTCGTATTTCCCACTTCTTGTATGGCACTTGGACTTGGCAGGTGCTTAGTAAATGAGCCCCCTAACTGAGCCTGGCACTGTCACATTCAGATGACAGAATCAACCTGCATGAGATGCACTGAAGCAGCCCCGCCTCCCAGGATGTACCTTAATCTACAACTCTGTCCCTAGAGACCCTCAAATTTTCCTTGGGTTGGAAGCAGGAAGTAGTATATCTTAAGCAGTGCTTCTCCATCTCTGCTGTGTATCACAGGACTTGGGAAGCTGGGGGGTCCCTAGGCAGTAGGTCAGGGGTAGGGCCCAAGTGTCTGTAATTTTACACTCATACAAGGTGACTCTGGCATAGACAGTGTATGACTCACACAAAGACTAGCATGAAGCACATTGTTGAAGGGGTCCCTGCCCCACACACTTAGCCCTTGCTCCTGCTCCTGCCTCCTCCAGTGGGTACATCTGAGTGGGGATCCGGGTCCCGAGCAAGACACTCCCTCAAAATGTCCACTCTGACGTCTTGCTTCTTGGGGTACAATTCACCTCCACAGCAGTTATCACAGAATGGGAACCTTTCCAATAGCTCTTTCCCCCACTCTACTTCTGTTCTCAGGTAAGCTCTCTGCGCAGGACCCTGGGTTTAGGTCCTCCCTTCCCTTGGCCTCCACAGGGTCCCTTGGTGATAAAATACAGTGAATCAATGGTGGACAGTTATTCCTGGGACAGGCAAGGACAGAACCGCCTGGACAGGGAGTCAAGAGGCTGGCTGCTGCTCTCACGTGTGCTACTTGGCAGCTGTGTGATCTCAGCCTGTCATTTCACCTTCTCTGATGTGCTTTCTTCATCTACAGAAAGGGTCACGCCCACCCTGCTCCCTTTGTGGATGTGTAAGAACCGCAGTCATTGCGGAATGATGAAATGAAAGTGTTTTGTAAGCAGTCTTTCAAATGCTCATCCTTAAGTCTAGCCCAAGTGAGCCCCTGCTCCCTCTAATCCCAACTGCAGACTTACTTATTTTCCTCAGAGAGTTTGCTACAAGCCATCTCTCACTGACCAGGAAAGCTTCAAGTCAGACCCAGGCTGCTTCCCTCCCTAGTGGTCCCTACTGGTGGCCAAAACAGTAGCACCCAGTGCCACCCATGCTGGCCAGTGCCAGGTCTGTGCTGCATTCGGGTTGCCCCTAAAGAGACCAGATCTTTCTAACATCTGTTGCCAAGGGCCTGAGATTCTAGGTGGTCGGGCAGGAAGGAGTGGGGACCACGCTGCTCACCATGGGACGAGGCCACCGATCGGGTCCCGGGAGTCACCGCGCAGCAGGCGGCTCCTGGAAATAAAACACAGAGCTGGAGCTTCCCAGGAGCTGCAGGAGAAACTGGGGCAGCTTTGCGACCCAGGAAAAGAGGCAAGCGTGTCCTCAGCAGATGGGTTGCCATTCTGCTGACACAAGGACCAACCCCAGGCTCTCACACTCCTGATACTCAGGTGACACCTTGGGTTTATTGACAAAAGGCAGCCTGGTGAGAAACCTGCGACTCACTTGGTCCCTGTCATGAGGTTTAGCATTATGTGTCCTGCTCAATGGACACCTTCAGCCAATCAGCTTAGATCTGAGAATGCAAGTGAGCATCTTTTATTGAATTGGATCAATCCATTCAAGGAAGAAGCCAGAAACATACAGTGTCTATCCCTGCTCTGTTTGCTAGGAAAGAAAGGCTGGTGACTCCCTAAAAAATCCCTAAGACAAATGCGATATTTCAGCAATGTAACTGTGCAGAAAATCCCACAAGGAAACCCAGAGCCTGGTTTGTGTTTCATGCCAGTGGTTCCTAAATCATCCCCTTGACTCTCTAAGGGTCCTGCCTCATTGAAAGGTTCCCATTCCTGCCCAAGGTTACTTCCTCTGGAAGTGGCACACAGGTCCAGGTACAATCACCGCAGCAGGAAGATGGAGCTCCCAGGAGCCTCCTCCAACATCCAGGATTGCTTACCTTCTCTTGCAGCCGTTCCAACATGGCAGCAAGGTGGGCCTCCCGGTTTTCCTTGTTGGATTCCATCTTCTGGGCCAGTTTTTCCTTAGCCATCTTGATGAAGTTGTTGTTCTCCTCAATGGCTTTTTGGATCACCTCTCGCTCATGTTCTCTTTTCTCTGCCAGGTGCTTCAGGAGCTCAGCTTCCTGGTACTGGGGATGCACAGGAGGAGAGAGAAGCCCTTTGGAGTGAGCCTGCCCGAGTATACTTTCACCGTCATGGCTTAAGCACTCTAGGTCCAGAACATGTGCCCTTCTGAGCCTAGTGTCCCAGCCCAAGAACAGGAAACAAATACACTTCCTGGATTCTCCTGCCACTTGTAGAACTTTGATTGTTCTGCAATCAATACTTTTGCTAAGTATCCTCGGGGCCCCTTTTCTCTGTGGCATCATTCGTTCATCCGCAAATACTAAAACATCTACTAACTGCCAGGTGCTGCTCTAGCAACTTTGGAGAGAAAATTTCTAGTAGAGATAAGATACTCAAGTGAATAACTCAAACCCGGAGGGGCATATGATGAATGCCCTAACGGGTCAGCAGGAAGCAGTGCAGGAATTAGAAGGTGGAGAGGATTACTTCCTGCTTGAGCAAGAAAGAGAAGCTCATACTAAGATGGCATCAGAGTGGAGCCATGAGGCCTGTAGGAGAAACAGAAGACACCACAGGCTAGAAACATAGCACTTCATGGCCTTCTCCCGCCTCCTAGGGGAAAAAAAGCTTGCCTTCCATCTTCAGGGTTATTCAATGTCTGCTTCTCACCATGCACAGGAGGTTACCTCTGGGGGTGCCTCATGCCCCTAAGCAAACTGTAGGCTCCTACAGGACAGGGACTTCACTCTGTTTCCCTCAATGGCACCTCAGCCCCTACCCCACATGTTGAAGGTGGTGTCTGGGTATTTGTAGGTTCCTGCTGACCTTACCCCTACAGGGCCACCACCTGTCATTCCCACTTCCTTCCTTTTGTGCGGACATGGAGGGAAGGAGAAAAGGGCAGCGCTAACCTTCCTTCGCTCCTCAGCTGCTTCCAGTTTCTTCTGGATCTCCTCCAGCGAAGGGTCTCTCCGCCGGGGTAGGGAGGCATTGAACTCGGGCACCCCATCAAAGGAGGGCGGCTTCAGGATGACCTCGAAGGACTGGCCTGAGGTGCACTTATTCAGCTCGATGACCTCCATGTCTGAGATGACACACCAGTTCAGGTCCACCGTGTCCGCTGCAGAGGGCACAGCAGGGGCTGCTCACCTGAGCATGGCTGGGCCCCCAGACAGCATGCACACATGCACACAGACATGGACGAGCAGGGGTCCCCAAGGCAGACCAGTGGCCAGAGCTCCAGCTTTGTCCTGAACACTGAGACCTAAGGTCAGTGGGTTCTGAGAGGACTGAGAGGTCTAGCCACGGTGAGATTTCAGGCTCAGCAAGTCAGGTCCTCAGGATGCAGGGTTTATTATAACAGCTGCAGCAACACTGGCTGCTTTTGCTTCTGCCTCTACCTCCAGCCTCCTCCGAGATTGGAGCTTCTGCTCAAGTTGGCCTCGCTGGTGGTGGATAGTGGGCTATTCTACCCACTGCCCACCTGGGCCCTCCTGGCCCCGCTGCCCTCTGACAGCTCAGCCTGCGGACCTCTCCCCTAACTCCCTCCTACCCTGTTCTCTTCTTTCTCTCCAGTCAGCACTGTCTTTCCGCTGGCTTTGAGCTTTCCTCCTACACTGTCTCCCACACCAGCCTAGACAGAAAAAAATAGTCTTAGGTCATCCGAACACCCCCTTGCTCATTGCCAGACCAAATCCATAGCTTCCTCTCAACCAGGACATGGGAGATGACCTGTGCCCTGAGCACCTTGCACAAAGACACAGCCTTCAAGCGTCCCTTGCAGACTGTCCTGTCAGCGTGGCTGTCACACTCCCAGATGGAAATCCAATCCTGGTGGATCTCCACCCTTCCCTCAGAGACCTGGTGACCACCAGTCTCTCCCCTTCTGTTCTGTGCTCCCCATGACAGGATTTCTGTCTGGGTCCCTTTGCATCCTCCACAGCATGGGTTTGTTCAGGAATGAACCCGGGTGACCCAAGAGTGAGTGCTCTGGGGCAACCTGATTCAGACCCACAGCTGCTGTCCAATGCCCCAGGCCACCCCTATGGCTCCAACACCAGGGCTTTGTGGAGGAAAATGGGCCATGGCCAGTACAGTTGCCTGAAACGGGTTGGGTGCTGCACCACAAACACAGGACACAGGAGGCCCCGCCCCTCCCTGTCCTAGCTGAGGCTCACTGACCTTCATATTTGTAGGATGATTTATTCAGGGGATCTGCCAGGAAGCAGGAGCAGAACAGGGACACGAGCGGGAGCTCCTTCATCTTCTCCTTGTAGGCTGTGGGCACAGTGGCAGGTGAGGAGGAACCCTGTCCTCAGAGGGCAGCCTCTACCCCAGTCAGCCCAAGGCACCCAAATATCCCAGACCTGCATCCAAGATGGGATCCATCACCCATTAAAGTGGCCTCTTTAAGTTTCTGCATGAGATTTCAACACTCTGCTGACCTCCACTGAAATCTCAACCTTCTTGAGGGCCTCCTCCTGCCTAACGCAGAATGCACAGTGCTCTCAGGTGCAGCCTCTGATCTGGGTCCCTGGGATGTGGCCGCCTCCATCCCCTACAACTGCCTGCCCCAGAATGGCCTGACTCCTTGGCTCCAGGAGGTGGGACCTCCATGTTAAATTCTGCTGACAGTGCTGGGCAGTGCTGCCCAAAGGGACGAGAAGCTTAACTGGAAAGTTGGGCTCCCACCACCATCCCTCTGCTCTGGACCTTCACTGACCTTCCCAGCACAGGAGTCCAAGTCATCAGGATGTGCCCCACCACCACGACCAGCAAATCCCTCTGTGTTTGGGGGTCACAGGTCTGGCTGTCATGCAGCACCTATAGTCCCTTCCCGCTGCCCTGGAGCCCGATTTCTCTGCCTCTCTCAGGGTTCAGCCTAACTCCAGTATGTTTTTTCATAAATCTGAAAGCATATGTAACTGCAGGAACATTATGTGGGCATTATAAAATCCTTTCTGTGAAGCACACAGATGAGCAAGATGTGGTGGTGCATGTCTGTAATGCCAGCGCTCTGGGAGACTGAGGCAGCAGAATCACAGGTTGAAGCACAACCCAGGCAATTTAATGACTTAGCAAGGCCCTGTTTCAAAATTAAAAAATAAAATGGACTGAGAATGTAGCTCAGTGCAAAGGCCTGGATTCAATCCTCAGTATTGCAAAAACAAACAACCAAAAACACACAGAGATGGTCAAAAGGAAGAAAATCTCAGCCACCATCATGTTCTTTTGGAACATGAAAGGCAGCAAGCCAGCAAAGGATGCCCAGGGATGCCACAGAGGTAGGCAGGGGTACCCATAATGAATGGTGGTCATCCCACCCACCACCAGAGATGAGCTGCCTTTACCCTTAGGCGTATTTCCTGCTCACCCTGTGTCTCTGCACATCCTTAAGCACACTACGTAGAGAGAGATTTCATATGCGAGAGACCCATCACACAACTGTATGTGTATCTACCTGCGAGGGTCATGCTTGCAGGAATTTGGCAGCTGAATCCAACCGGAAGTCACAAGGTGTCTGTCACCAGCTCAGCACACGGTCACAACCCTGAGAAAGAGAAGATGTGATGCTTTATTGTGCTAAAGAAGGTCTGTGTACAGCTGCAGAGGGAATCTCAGAGGTTTCTGCTGATCTGTGCTGGCCCCCAGCTCACTCCCCACCAGCACTCACCTCCCCGCACACCGCCCCCTCCAGTCAAGCTCAGCTTCCAAGTTCTAATGGTCATTTCCCTGTCTCGCGCCTCCAAAGTATACAAATATGAGTTCCCTAAAACTCTACAGAACAAGGAGTGTTTGTCTCCATATGCCTCACAGTGGCCAGACCCCAGGGAAGGGTCAGGTGAGGGGCAAATCCTCAGTCGGAAGCACCTGGAAATGTTTGCAAAGCAGCTGTGTGTCTGGATTTCAGCCTACAAACACCTCAGGCTTCCCTCCAGCCAGCTCCAACAAGGGATGAGAAGGAACTGCTGCTGCACAGAGGATGCTGAAACCCCCCCACTCCCCACACTCCAACAGACTCAACCCCGCCCCCCCCCCCCGGTCCCACTTACAATGACCCTGGACCATGAGAAGAGGCAGACAGTGAGGCCTGGTGTCATCATTGTTAGTTAGAGACAGAAATTGGCATGTGGGATCTTCATGGGAGGCCAGGGGAGCCAGGGAGGACCTCTGCCAGGGGAACTGCACAGGCAGGGGTCCAGGGTGAGGAGCTCTCCTTGGGGATCCCTCTCAAGCTGCCTGGTGCTGGGCCAGAAAGTGGGAAGAAGATTAGAGGGATGATAGGAGAGGCAGAGAAAGGGCAGATCTGGGAGTGTCGAGGGGACAAGAAGTGACAAGGCTCCTCCGAGGGTTTCCATTAAAACTGAAGAGTGGCCAGTGGTGAATGCTTGTCATGAGGGTTCTTGGTCCTCAGCCAACCTCCCCACCCTTGGGGCTGATGATGCTGGTGGAGGGTGGTGTGAGACTGACTTGGAGCCGCTTTCCTCTAATAGTGAGGGTGTTTATCCCACCGAGGACCAGGGGCCACGCTGGGAGAAGTGGGTCCAACTCTGACCTTAGAGCCACACCACTGGGAGTCAGCTACAGATGTCATCTCCTGCTCCCACTGATCCCTTCATGTCTGCATCTTGCTTTTCCCATCGAACTTCGCAGAGTTGCACAAATTAAAAGAGCAGGCCAGTGCCCTGCATCCAGCACACTGGACACACTTAATAAGTGTTACTTTCCTCTCCTTCACCCTTTGTCTCAGAGTGGCCCTCATCATACCTCTACAAGTAAGGACCATCATGCCCTTTTGCAGACAAGGAGACTGAGGCTCGGAGGGGGTATGTGACCAGCATGATGACACTCAGCCTTAAACCAAGACCCAGCTTCCCCACAGTGCTCTGCTGTCCTTCCCCTTCTCCTCATGTGCTTGGGGCCAGAGGCCCCTGCCAGGTCCCTCCCATGGCAGCACAATGGACCTTGTCTCAGTGGTGTCAGGCTGGTCCTGACAGTGCCAGCAACTCGCCAAGAGGGAGGCGGGCCTGGTGCCTGGATGCCAAGGCCCTGGTCATAAGGCTCGATCCAGCGCAGTCTCCCAGGGGACGGGCTGATTGAAGAACTGTATGGCTGAGAAGTAGAGCCCTGACCAGACCTCAACCTGAGTGAAGGATGGGAAGGGGAGGTCTGGACAGGTAGAGAGGGAGGCAGAGAAACACACCCAAGTGAGAAGAGGACCAAGCAGCCACTTGGGATCAGGGAATGTGCCCATCAGCCTGAGCTGGAATGAGGCTGAGACCCTATACAAAGAGAGAACTTTACACCCATTCCCTGGTTTTCACATGGGCTGAGCCAGGTATCATGTGCTTTCGGAGAAGGAACTTGGGCCTAAGATCGCACAACTCCTAGGTGGCAGAGATGAATCCAGGATCCATATCTTCTGGCTAATAAGCTCTTCCCTACTGGAGGACCAGAGGCTCCTTCTGGTTCTCCCATGATCCTAAGGACTCTGGGCAAGCCAGTCCAGCCTGTGGGTATCCCTTTACTTAAAAATATGAATGTAAGTGCTTTCTGCATAGAAGATATCATGCCAAAGGCTTTTGGAACATTAATGGCAGCAAGCCAGCAAAGGATGCCCAGGGATGCCACAGAGGTAGGCAGGGGTACCCGCAATGAATGGTAACGAAGACCTCTTAGCACGACAGGGTTGGAATTGGCAGGATTAGAAATATGTACCTACACAACACATACCATGTGACAAACTCTTTCACTTTAATTTCATGATTGCTTTGTGAGATAGGAATGCTAGCCCCACTTTATAAATAAATGAGAACAAGGCTCAGAGAGGCTAGGGAACATTTCCAAGGCCATTCAGTGTGCTGAGTGCAGTGAGATCTGTGTGCAGTGAGATCTGTCCACATCTTATCCCCTACAACACGTGAAGATGGCCTTCTTTGGAAAAAGGGTCTTGGCAGATGAAACTAAGGCTCTCAGGATGAGATTGTCTCTGACTGCCCATATGGGTCTTCAGTGCAGTGTTAGGTCTTTGTATGCAATGCTCAGAGGAGAGAGGGTGAGCAAGCGTATGAAGATGAAGACCTTGGATACCAAAAGCTAGAAGATGCAAGGAAGAGTCCTTCCTGGAGTTCCTAAACAAATGTGGTCTACTGAAGCCTTGCTGTAGGATGCCTGGCCAGCTCTTTTGTGGTAAGGTGTCATGGCAGCCCCAGAAAAGTCACGTCCTTTGTAAGTGACAAAGCCAGGATTCAAACTCGTGATTCTTTCACCACAACTCAGCAACCAGCATTTGTATATGGTCTGATTTGTTCCTCAAGATAATCTGTATGCAGGTATTTATAAGTACATGGTGCTTCTAAAATTCTCAGGTCGACAGTCACGCCATTTCTATTGCACTAAATACACACAAAATATTGCTGCCCAGAGAACATTCTAAGAAAGGATGCAGAAGTCATGGGCTCAAAAGTAATCAAGACCTTCTGGAGAATATAGCCAGGAAAGGGGCCATAGGCCACTTGGGGGGGGCCATGCAGGGAGCCTGACTGTAACACAAATTAGCCTGTGATATCAGCATTTTGTGAGACTAGCCACATCTGCCTCACCAGCACTAAGCCTGGTAATGAAACAAACTCATTCTGCAGAGGCTGTTAAATAGCCATAAGTATGTTGTCATGTCATTGTAGGATACAGACCACAATAGAATGGAGATCACTTTGCTCCTCCTGGGATCACCAAAAAGGTGGTGCGGGCTGTTGCTGACCAAGGTCAGGGACACAGAACACCAGGAACTCAGGTAGGAAGGAAGGAGACTGAGAGTCAATAGAGACCATGAGCATGTGTTCAGGTCTTCAGTAAGAGCTTCTACCCAAGACATCAGAGCACCATGCTAAGGCCCAGCTGGGGGTCTTGTGTTTTCTATTAAGGCAGAGGGCAATTCTACACCTTGGGCAGCCCTCAGGGAAAACCAGGAAACTGACCACCCCCAGCAGTAGAAAAGATCAAAGCCTCCTTTACTCAGGGTGGATGTGACACAACCCCTCTGCCAATAGCCCTGAACCAGAGCTAGATGGTGGCCCCCAGTCTCCTGCTCAGTGCACACTCTCAGGTACTTTGGATGGGCACACAATAATCTGCAAGAGGCAAGGCCCCAGGCCACCAGTCCCTGGGCTGCTGGGGATTGACCCAGCATAGCAGGTGGAGAGAGGCCTCAAGCTTCAGCCAGAAAGTGAGCCTAAAGGCTCACCCCAGTCGTGATGGGTCATCTTGCAGTGCAGGTTCTGTGTGCCTATAGTGATAGGTGGGGCTTTGGAAACTGACTGTGTCAGGGCATGGATGGATTTGCTTGGGAGCGGAGGAGACCCATTGGGCTGCATGCAGGATGCCTTGGGCCTGAACACTAGAATAAGAACAAGATGATCGTGGACACCTCCACACTGTGTGGGAGCTTATATCTTATCTTCCTTTAGGAAGCCACTGGCACCTTTTGAATGGGAGGAGATAGAAGAGGCAGTGCTCGTGGTCACTGGCACATCTCAGATCATTCTGTGGGGGGGGGGTCTTTGAACTCAGTGGAGTTCAGTCAGTCACACCAAGTCCCACACGTATTATGGGGCAGAGCTGGGATTTGAGTCCACATGTTGCACTCTCTGCCTCTGGCTCTAGTACTGGTACAAAGAGATTCATCCTTTAGCTTGGGGAAAAGATCAGGAAGGGAACACAGGAAGCCACGTCCAAGTACGGAGTTACTGGCTGGATTTTCTGCATGCCCTTCCCGCACCACAGCACTCTTCTCCCGCTTACGAACTGACCCACTCACATCCCCCACTCTAGCACCTAAGAGTCTGTGTGGGGAAAAGGAAGTCATCACACCTTTCTTCTGATGCATGAGCCACTAGCAGAGTTGACAAAGTAAGCTGGTGGTGATGATCCCACCCAGCAGAGCGCCAGAGATCAGACACAGAAGAGCAAGTGTGGATTGGGGCTGGGGTACTGATGATGACATACAGTCCCGGCTGTTGACTGAAGAGACTTCTCATGGTGGGACAGTGGGTAGAAAAAGACTCAAAGAGAAGAGATCAGAGTTCCCAATTTCCCAAAACAGCAGAATGTCAGAGAGAGAGAGAGAGAGATTCCTGAGCCAGCGGTTCTCTGGGAGGAGCAGTCTAAGTCCTGGGAATAAATGGGACTCTCATTATCCCACTGCAGTGCAAAAGGTGTCCACTGGGTACAGGCCAGGTAAACCAAGTATCTCACAATGCACACAACATTCCCACACAAAGGACAGTTGTCCCAATCCAAATGCCAATACCACCCTCCCCGTGAACCATAGATCCTGAAGTCACACAGCAAGTGGCTGGCAGAAAAGGGACCACAGAGACCAAGCCTCTGGGCTCAGGGAAGGTGGCTTTCTCCTTTCCTCTGGTCCCTTCTCCCCAAACACCACCCTGAGTGAGAGGAACAACCTATGTGGGGTCACGTGAGCAGCTTTCAGTGACAAGATGAGCACACAGAAGGGAGAGACACCTTCCAGGGGGTCTTAATAGGGCTACCCTCCCAGGCTGTTTCCAGTGCAGTTAGAGACCAGGGAGCAGACAGAGAAAAGCACTGAGGCCTCCATGCCACATGCGCACCTGCCCTCCCACCCACTACAGTGAGCAAGCGCTTTATTTGTCTCTGTACGAGCTACCCAGTTACTGCTCTGGGGTGTGCCAAATCCCACGGGGACTATTTTTGAGGGATAAGCAGCAAATGCTTGTCCAAGTGGTTTGAATAGAGTTGTCCCTGGCAAGGGCTCTGGATGCCAAATATGGGAACTCTGGCACAGAATCAGAATGGGTACTTTTTGGGTGAGGGAGCAATGAATTCTGACCCAGGTCGTCAAACTACATGCAGTAGAGGAAGGGGGCTCTCCTGGGCTGTGCATGCTAACCTTTCTTCCTAAGAGTCCGGTTATGGGCTGGAGATATAGCTCAGTGGCATAGCGCCTTCCTGGCAAGTGGGAGGTCTTGATTTCAGTTCCCAGTTTCAAAAGAAAGCTGTCATTAAAGTCCAAGTGAAGTTTGTATTTACTTGACAGTGACTGGCAAAGTGGCCTCAAAGTCACCGTCCTTCACTGGGGGCTGGAATCAAGTCATCTCAGAACAATACTCTTTATTCAACATTGGTCAAAGAAAGAGGCTCTGATTGGCAGCATGTGTCTTATTTAAGTTTCAAATCAAAAGGAGATACATTATTTTTTCATGAATGTGGTTTTTGTTCTTTCCGCATCAAATTCTGTGCCAACTCTGTTGTTAGATCCTAAAAAAAAAAACCATGGAGGCATTGGATCTAGAGGCCTGCAGCAGCATCTTTCACCGTGCCATGAACCATGTCATCCGGGAGCAGAAGTACATTAGAGTACACGGCAAGAGGGGGGTGGGGAGACGGACAGAGGGGCCCCGGAGTCAGAGCCCTGCGGGATTTGCTGGCTTTGGGCACTGCACGGCCAAGTCTGGTTTGGTTTGCTTCCAAGGGCTCTAAGAAAGGGGCTGCTAGATCCATGGCCAGGAGCAGACTCCCACAGACCCCTCTGATTTAGGAATGCAGCTTCAGCGGGGCTTCTAGAAAGAGGCACCTGTGCACAGCAGCAGAAATCTCAAGGACTAAGTCCAAGGAGCCTTTGAAGCTCTGGTGGTTACATGGACAGGCAAGTCAAAGAGGGAAAACTGACAACCCCAGTAACCCACCATGGTGGAACTTCCTGGGCTATTTTTATCTGCAGTTCAATACATACAGAAGAATCAATGAGTCAAGTTCAGGGAGGGAACTTCCATTCAGAGCTGCTGGGTGAGGTCCTGGGCAAGGGACCCAGGCACCAGATGGAGTCTTGGGGTCAAGAGCACTCCCAGGGATCAGCATGGGGAGCAAGGCCTTCAATCCCACTCCTCACGGTAAGACAGACAGTTTATAGTGCATCACAGTTTACCAGACATTTGCCAGTGCATCCGTATGCATGTGTGTGTCTTACATCTGATGCTTAAATACAAGTACTCCAATGTCAATGTCAGAAAAATACATGTGATAGAGAAAAGAAAAAAAAACCCTGGAGTCTTGTGAGTTTAGGCTGTTCTATCTCATTCTAGGTTTCTTCATGTTTATTCCATTTATACAGCTGTGATTAGAACATATGAACTCAAACACCTCATTTTTGCCAAATCCTGGAAATAGATATGATGATCGGTTTAGGCAACTAGATTTGCCCCAAGTTATACAAGTTTTGTCTTTTATTTTTTAAGTTTTTTTTTTTGGCGGTACTGGGGATCGAACTCAGGACCCTGTGCTTGCTAGGCAGGCGCTTATTCCACTGAGCTATATCCCCAGCCCCCAAGTTATACAAGTAAAAAAGTGATAAAGGCATAACTTGGACCAATTTTTTAAATATCAAAGTCTATGCTGTTTCTAATAAAGCTCCATGTTCTTCCTGCTGTGTAAGGCCACACTTACAGGTAAGCAAGACAACTGACTGCCAGGGACATGTGGTTGGAGTCGCCTGTACCAAATCTGTCTATCAGGAGCAGTCTCAGTGCTTAAAATTCTCACCATTATCCTCTCCTCCAGGTCAGACACTGATTCACAAAGTCCCTGTTAAAATGCACACACCTAGGTGGGCCCCTTGCACACGCCTGTAAATTTTGGTTGCTGAGAAGGCCCTGGCCTAAGTATAACAAGTTTGAGCCCAGCCTGGACAACTTCACAGGACCATAGCTCAAAAAAAGAAAAGCAAAGAAAAGATTCCAGGCAAAGCTCAGTAGCAGAATGCCTTTCGGGAGCAGGCACTGAAAACAAAAAAGAAAAAGTACATAAATGACTTATCAAGTGTAATAAACTGAATAATTTTCACATCAGGCGAGAACAAGTAATAGGACGTGTAAACAGGTCAGGTTCTCTGCTCATGCTGCGGTCCCAGAGATGGACACAGCCGTGGAGATGTCTAGCATTTCTTTCCTAATCATTTTCAGGTGAGGAAACAGAGTCCAGGAGACCCAGGGCTTCGCCTGAGTCTTCAGAGGAAGAGGGGAGTCACGCTTTCCAGCCCTCACTGAGCTGCACTCAGAGCCCCTGATCTTTTGCGGTGTTGCCCTTGCTACTTTTGTTCTTTCATTCTTCTCTGAGGCTTTTTTTTTACATTTTATTTTTAAATGTTATTTAAAAATTATTCTAGCCGAAATTATATTCACTGTATAAAATGATACGACTCTCTTTGCGTGAGATTGAGCAAAATTTTGCGTCCTTTCTCTACAGGCAGGGCTGTGTCCGAATGAATCAGATTTTCAGTTCTAGGTTGTCATCACTGATTTCTTCAGTACATTTTCCAATGAACAATCATTTGTTGAGAATCTGCTGTATGCAGGAGGCAGGGGAGTGGGAATATATGGCGGTGGGCTTAGTAAACACGTTCCTCAGCCTCCAGGCATTTGACGTTTGCACCCAGCCTTATAAGTGCATCGATTATAATTAGACAATGATTCAGTGCTAGTGTTGGTTGTTCACGACCATTATTGATAACATGGCCTTGTAGTGCCTGAGCTTTTTATTCTGATAATTTTTTGGTGAGCTGGAGAATCTGGAGGGATTTCTTTTTTCCCTCCAGGAAAGATTCTTGATACGCTTCTTGAATCCGCTTGTGTTTGACCCGACGGCAGGTACAGAGGACAGGCAGCTCTGCTCAGGATCAGTAGCCGGACTGTGCCTGTGTTTCAGCACTGGCCCGAAGTACGCTGCTCTGGGCCCAGTTGTTTCCC
>PVLD010004659.1:96037-122564 GCA_004027595.1 Dinomys branickii
GGGGGGGGGGGGGGGGGGGGGGGGGGGGGGGGGGGGGGAGGCTCCTCCCCCTTTTGATGGGATCTTCCTCCCACTGCCCTATGGGAAGAGTAGGGCCTTAAGGGAGGAACACAGCTCTAACTGATGGGAAGACCAAGGAGCTCTGGGCTTTGCTGGGGAAAAGGGGTAGTTCCATACACTTATGTGTGGGGGGGGTAACATATGTGTGTGGAGGCTTTATGTATACGTCTTCCCGTCTGCCCATTGGAGCTAGAAATGTGGGAACCTAGAGAAAAGCTTTTACAAAATACCAAGTGAGAACGGGGGTGCTCACCCCATTCCCAAAGGAAAAAATAGAGGAAACGACCTTTCCCAGACTGCCACATATTTAAACATAGCAAGTCCGAACTTAATGAGCAAACTAAATAATACACGAAACATGTTTATCTCTCTAGTCAAAAAAAGAGGAGGCTCTGGTTCTATACCAGGCATTATAAATTTACATTTTGGATGTCACAATTCCTCTTGAATTACTATACCCACCCTCAAAAAAGGTACTATTTCTTTCTACCTATGACTTCAAAATCTCTGGGGAGTCCATCTCCAAATGAGAGTCTCCAGGTAAGGGGGGAATAATATAAAGGTATCAAAAGGGAACCAGGCATGGTACACTCCTGTAATACCAGCTCCTTGGAGGCTGAGACAAGTGGATCACAAGTTTAAGCCCAACTTAGCAGGATCTCAAAATAACAGGCTATACAAGGCTATAGATGTAGTTCAGTGTAAAGGGCCTTGGTTCAGTCCCTAGTAACACACACATACACACACATACACACACACACACACACACACACACACACACATACGCAATATCAAAGAGGATATAGCTGGGCGTGGTGGTGCATGCCTATAATCCCAGCACTTGGGAGGCTGAGGCAGGAGGATCGTTTCAAGTTCAAGACCAGCCTGGGCTACAAAGTGAGCTCAAGGCCAGCCTGAACTGCATGGAGAGACCCTGTCTCAAAAAGACAAAAAAAAAAAAAAAAAGGACATAGAAGATAGAATCTTAGGGGTCCTAGAAAAATTAAGCTTTTCTTTGGTTATGATCTTGATAATTATATATCCTAGTGTTTAAAACCAAGAACACAAAATAGCTGAGTTTTCCTGTTCTTTCAAAATGGTTGGTTTATCCCCTTCTCTCTCTCTCTCTCTGTCTCTCTGTCTCTCTGTCTCTCTCTGTCTCTCTCTGTCTCTCTCTCTCTCTCTCTCTCTCTCTCTCTCTCTCTTCTGCTTCATTTTCTTTTCTCCATGTTCCTCTTTGGATTTTAGTTTGTCAATCTTTGTTGTTACGTTTTAACGACTGTCCATCTGCTCTCTTCCTCCCCATCACGCAGTGGTTTAACAGCCTGTGAAGCCAGGGAAGGCAGGCAGCCTCACTTGGCCTTTGGGCTCCTTTTATTGAGCCAAAATGAAACCCAGACATTAAACCACCTCTCCAAGCACAGTGCATGACCCTCCTACCACCTCTCCTTCAGTGGGATACACCCAGTAATCCTTCTCATCCAGGATGCTCCACAGATGCCTGACACTCCAGACCATGCTGAATTCTGTATATATTATGTTTTCTTCCATATATCCCTATGGTAAGCTTTCAGTTATACATTAAGCATAGCAAGAGATTAACAACAACTAGTAATAAATACCATGATTCTAACAACATACTGATATTTGTTTTTTTTTTTCTTTTGCGGCACTGGGGATCGAACTCAGGACCCTGTGCTTGCTAGGCAAGCACTTATTCCACTGAGCTATATCCCCAGCCCCCAACATACTGATAAATTGATTTAAAATTCATGAATTGCTTATTTCAGGAATTCTCCATTTAGTATTTTCAGATGCAATTGACCACATGTAACAGAAACAAAACCAAACCACATATGGGGGGGGGTACTGCTGTACGTCTATTAAGCAGTTTGCTCAGGATGAATAATGCTAGACCAAATTCTCTATCTTTCATGGATTCTTCAGAACATGGTATCTCACTAAACAATTTCTCCATTTTAAAAGTTACTTGGATTTAAATGTAACTTTTGGATACTCTTCTGCACCTGGTAGTGGGGACATGCAGTCTACAAAACATTGAGCCTAGAGGACATTATGCCGCATGTCACAAGCTGTCACAAAGGGACAAACACTGTATAATCCCCCTGATAGAGGAGACAGATGCATGCAGAGAAAAGCAAGAACAGAGGTCTTGGGGGCTGGGGGAGGGGGACAGGCAGTTGGAGTTTAATGGTTACAGACCTTCAGTTTTGTAAGAAAAAGGATTTATGAACATTAGATACACAGAAATGTACACTTTAAAACCATTGAGTTGTATACTTAAAAAATGACTAAGATTGTAAATTTTATGATATATATATGTATATATGTATATTATCACAGTGAAAAATTAAGAATTAAAAAAGTTCCATGAGACTTTTTCATAGATGCGCAGCCCTAAGCTTGGGAGAGGTAAGTAGAGTTCACATAGGTAATGTTTCTCAACATTTTTGACTGGGATCCACTGTAAGAACTGTGCTTTATGTCATATGCCCCAGCATGGAAATACATACAGGTGTCCACATATACACACAAATATACACATTACTGAACACAGGTAACTAAGAAAGGTACATGAAATGTAATTTACCCATTATATTGGATGTGTTCTGGGTTTTTTCTATTTATCTTAACTCATTTTATATTTTTTAAAGTTATAATTCATAAAAATGATTTCACAGTCTAAGTGGTCTCCACCCACAGTTTGAAGAACCCTAATCTAGATCGAGCTCCAGTGCAATGCAGAAATGTCTTTGACTGCCTTCCTGCTGGGTGTTATCATGCCCCTGCCTGAAAGCCTCTAGTGATGGGGAACTCATTCCCCACAGGTCACGCGTTCCATGAGGAACCCACCAGGCTCACTGCAAAGCTGCTCCAGGTAGGGCTGGGAGGAGGTGGGGTGACTCCAGACCTGGGACCAGTGGGCAGGGACTCAGCAGCTCAGAGGGGATTGGAAGCACAGTTCCTAGCAGCCAGGAGGGGGCTTGGGCAAGCTGGAAGCGAGGGCAGGGCGCTGGGAGGCTCTCACTCTCTTCTGTGGAACCGTGGCTCAGACCTGCCCCCTCTGCTTTCTCCACTCCAGCACCGTGATTATTTCCACATCTGACGTATGATCTCATCCCCCCCCCCCCCGGCACCGCCTGGGAGAGCTTTCCTCCCCCTCGAGGGGCTCAGCCTCCGTGGAGACAGATTCCCCCACATTCCCTCTTGCAGCCCACCCAGCCCTCAGGGCCCCAGCAGGCCACCTCTGGCCATCCCCAGCAAATATTCTCTTGGTCCTGGGACCTGGGTTATCCCTGCTTGTGTTATTCAAACACAGGCAGCCTGAACCTGTCTGACCCCCGTCACCACCCTTAAGGCATCCTGGAGACTTGCCCAGGGTTGGGACAATGAGGCTTCTCCACCTCTGACTGTATCCTCCTGAGAAAAATAAAACAAAGACAGCATCACCACGTGGGGACAGAGCAGCCCCCACTGGACATCAAAGCCCCAGGTCCTGGGACGAGAAAGGGACAATGCCTGAACTCCTGACGAAGGCAGCAGGCTGAGCGAAGAGGGGCTGTCCTGAGCCCACCCAGAACCAGGGTGTGGCGTTCTGTGCTCCAGCAGCCTCAGCCTTAGAGCCTGGGTCCCAGCAGGTAGGATCAGGTCAACCTCAGGGTAGGGCGGAGCCAGTGATAGGTGATAATCGCATTGTATCCTCGGGACCCAGAGGAAAAAGTAAGGTGGTGGAGGGATGGGAGGGAAAGAAAAAAACAGATGACAAAAAACCAGAGAGACCAGAACAGCTGATATATCAACCGATATATCAATATCAAACACCGGGCAGCTTCTGGCTTGAAAAGGGGTTCAGGTCAGGTCCACTTCCAAGCGCTTGAGCAAACCCTCAGCAACACAACATCCTCATGCAGAAATAACTCACCATGCAAGTCCAATACTTCCCACCCGTTCTCTTCTCAGAGCTCCAGAACAAAAGTGCCGCCTGGAACCCACGATCGCCCACCTGCGTCCATCCACGCCCACCCGAGCCCCTCTGCCCAGCACCATTCTTTCTGCCTCGCGCTCCTTCCCCCAGAGCTTGACAAAGTTTAACTGATTAAGTGGAACTAAAGGTAACACAATAGGCTCTGCACTCTTCCCTTCTCCCCTCCCTGACTGCGGTTTGGCTTCTCTCTTCTGTGTAAAAAGCCTCCCGTTATTTACATCTCACCCCCGCTTACCTGCAGTCCAGTTCGAAGCAAGCTGCTCTCTTCTCACGCCCTCAATTAGTGGTACCCTGGGCTTCTCTCAACATCAGCACCACTGCTGGGCTCTCACCATGACATCACCTCTGAGCTCCCTGATTGGCCAATGGTGGGTTGCTTGGCAATTGGACAGTCTCCTCTGGTGGAGCAGGGATTGCCTGAGTGAGTAACTCTTAGCAGGCCAGGCAGTGGAAGATGATGTCAGACAAAGAGGCTGCTAGAGAGGCAGAGGGTGAGGGTGGAGAGGAGCAGGAAAGAGGGAGTGGTACCATGCAGGTGGGGGTGAAGGCACAGCTTGCAAGCTGAGGGAATGATGAATGACGATGAGCATCTTTAGCTCTTTCAGATCTGGGGGAGGGAGAACATGGAATCTAAAGGAGCCATAAGAGAGAACAGATGAAACCTCAAAATAGCTTCCCAGAGCATTTGGTGTATGCTTCTAGCTCTGCTGGAAGGGCCAGGAGAGTTGAAGAGGGATTTAGAAGGCAGGGAGGGGCTGCAGGGACCCCAGAACTGTGAGGGTTCCACACAGGGCTCTGAGGACAGTAGGGATCCCCTCTGGCCACCCTCACACAGGTGTCACCATATCTCCAATGTGGCACGTGCCCAGCTCTAGTTTGTCCTCGCAGCCCGCTGAGCCAGGCAGGGCCAGCCAGGAGCCACAGGTAGGACAGCAGACTGGTCACCCCTGGGGGGTTCCTGAAAGTGGGCAATCATGAACAGAGGGGATGGGTCATCCTTCAGGTCTTCTTTAGTTCCCACCCACCCAGGGAATGAGGGAAGCCTGATGTAGACTTAGTCAACTGCGCCCCCTCAGCCCATTGGCTGGAGAGGGTAGGTGTGGTAGTAGAGGGAGGAGGTCTCTTATAGAGCAAAATTCGCCCTCCTCCGGGTCTCTGATTAAAGACCCCTCTCTGTGCTCGCCTGCTTCCTGCTCCAGCCTTGATTCATTCCATTTCCTTGGGAGGCTGTGATGATGGCAAAACACACATAACATAAAGTTTATCATTTTAACCATTATATGCATTTGCGGTACTGGGGGTCAGTGGAACACATGCTTGGCATGCTAGGTGTCTATCACTGAGCTGCATCCTGTTATCCCTTTTAAGTACGTTGTCCTGTATCCAACCATGATGTCATACAACCATCGCCACCATCCATCTCCAGAATGTTTTCATCTCCTCTGAAAAAAAAAAATCTGTAACCTTTAAACAAGAACTCCTCTTTTCTCCTAACCTCTAGCTACTTTCATCTTTATCAATTTACCTCTTCTAAACATCTCACATAAGTGAGGTCTTACAGTATGATTAGTCATTTTCACATAGCTAGGACAAAACACCTGACACCTGCAATTTAAAGGAGGTTTATTACATTTCATAATTTCGGAGGGTTTGGTCCATAGCTGGCTGGCTCCAAGGCAGAAATGGTATGGAAGAAGAGTGTGTCAGGAGAAAACTGCTCATGGCAGCCAGGAAGCAGAGAGTGGGAAGGGCCAGACTGCGATGTACCCTTCAAAGGCACATCCCTCTACTCAACCCCTCTTTCTAATGGCACATTTAGCTAGAAAGTCATTAGTGGGTTAATCTAATGATGGAGAGAGTTCCCCCTCATGACCCAATCCCCTTTCAAAATTCCCGTGTCTGTCTATATTTTAAATCTAAAATATAACACAGTATTTGTCTTTTAGTGTTGGACTTCTTTCTCAGGACATAATGTCTTCTAGTTTTGTCCATATTGTTACATGCTTCAGAATTCCATCTTGTCATCCTTTATAAGGCTCATTCAGTGTCAGTCAATGTCACAGATTCTCATTGGGCTGACTGGGAACATAAAGGCGTAATGGACATAGAGTCACCTTGCATTGAGCCCATGCTTTGAAACTGTTATTTTTATCACAACAGCATTAATGAGCATCTAAAAATGGTGACCAATGCATGTAGAAGCCATGGCAGGCCTTCACTCTGTAGGCTGTGCTCCGGAGTAAGTGTGTCACAGCCGCTGCCCTGCCTCACCCTTGGCCAGGACCCACTGGATGGCATCTCGCTGCCCAGCACTCTCGTTCCACAGAATGTCCCATGTGTGCATGTATCCCCTGTCAGGCACCCTGGTGGGAGCCAGAATAAGCTATGACCCTGCCTTCCTCTAGGATTTCACAACACATCCAGATGTTCTCTGGCCCCTGCCCTCTGCAGCACCGCAGGCAACAGGAACACACTCTGCTTGACATTCAGTGAGTGCCTTTATCACACTTTCTGTGCATGCTACATGTCACCAACCCAGGACCCTCAACACCAACCTAGCCTATGTCGGAGGGAATCGGGAGTTCATAAGGATATCAGAACCAGTCCTTTCCATATGTAAGGATGTTGGCAGCCACACTGCGTATAGGCTAGAATCTGGAATCCAAGCAAACCCCCGATGTGGGGCTGTCCTGGCTGTCAAGGGAGCCCTCTCCCTTCCCCCAGTCTGCTATCCCTCCCAGTCCAGAGGAGCCTGAACTCCACAGATCTGCTGGGTCTGGAAAGTGAGGGAGGGGGAGCGGGACAGTGAGTTACCATGGTGATGGCAGCCAATCAGACAGCTTCTGCTACTAGAGGAGGGAAGGTCTGCTTCTAACCCAACTGGAAAGAAGGGTGAGGTCTACACAAGGGGTGGGGCAAAGAGGGAAAAGACATTGCTACCTGAGAGCAGAGGATGAGGGAGAAGAGAGGGGAAATGGGGAGGGCTGCTCCATTTCTAGAACTGCCTAGCTAGTGTTTGCGAGCCAGGCTGTGGTGGGCAATAAAAGCATGGGTGTGTGTGTGCACGCGCATGCACATGCACACACACACATACACTAAATCTGTAAACAGACTACCCACCCCACTACAACAGAAACAACCTCAGATGGCAAAGGTCACCCAGCAACAGCCTCCTGTTAAGAGATGATGCTGAGGTTTGGGCTTGGGGTATAGGAGAGGGAAAATAATACTGGAGAGAGAGGGAGTGAGGCAAGCTGAGCACAGCCACCATCCAGAAATCCTCCTGGGTAGCAGAGTCCCAGGGGCTTCCCTGAGGTGGCAGAACGCAACACCAAGTAGTGATGAAGCTAAGAAAGGCAGTTATAGGAACATGTGCATGAAGTCCAAAGGACAAAGGATGAGGAGAGGCCAAACCCACCAAAAACCCCAGCAATTCCAAGTTAGGAGGCTTAGAGGGGCGGGGTTCCCACTGGGAAACAGCAAAAGGGGGAGGGAAGACTGTGCCCCACACTTCAGTGTTCAAAGCTCCCAGGAGCACAGCTAAGAAAGGCCCGCAGCCAGAGGCCAGCCCCACCTACACCTGCCAAGTCAGCACTGGACTAGGCCAGCTGGTGCTTATTAGTCGCTAGGTGCAGCAGCTGAACTTCTGTCTGTGGCTCTGCACCATCAACTCTGTGGAGCCACCTCTCACAGCCCAAACTACACCGTGACAATGTCGGATCCTGAGCCACCACATTCTGCCTGACTGCAATGGGGGAGGGGGCAGACTCATTAATTTCTAAGCAGGAACCCAAGCTCAGCCCCTGTTCAGTTACGTGATTCACCCTGTAATCACTTATGCTTATAATCCTTGGGGCGCAGGGAAAGGATCCAGACCCCACAAGGGCCCTACCAGTGACCAAGGTAGTTCTGGTGAAGGACCCACCAGGCAGTCATAACACACACCCTCATGGAAGCTTTGACCTCTTTCCAGCCCTTGGGGTCTGGAGTCCAGAGTCTTACACCTCAGTCCAGAAATCTGCTCAGTGTACCAGTCTCTTTCATTTGCACAAATGTGATTTTTAAAGATGATATAACATAAGTGGTTGTTTATTTTCTGCCTTTATTTTAAGAGGAAAATAAGTTTGGGGAGAAATTATCATGTGGAATTTCTTAAACTGAACATTGTCAGCTATATGCATGATGTCATTTTCTAAAATATGGACACTTATTTCACTAGAAGAGAAGCTCTTCTGACTCATGAGCCCTTGTGATATCAGTGTCTCAGATTTTCTTTCCACCAGCCGAAACACAAACTCAGTCAACACAAATAGAAGCAATGTTGGAAGCCCAAAATGTTTGTTTATGCTGACAGACTACAAACTAAACTACAGTGGTGGTTAGTAACAACCACATTTGATGTTTATAAAAGCAACATTTATCAAGTGAGCTAAGACCTACAGATTACTTAGAACAGCGCCTGGCGCACAATACGGACTCAGTAAAAACTATTATTGTGACCGGTGGAAGGCCACTAGGACGGCTGTTGAAAGAGGATCACTTGTCTCCATTTTGGCTAAACCTTGCCCTCATCCTGTGTACTGATATGCACACAGCTGGCTAGGATATTACTCTACCCCCTCAACTGGCTTCAAGCAATGCAAAAGGGTCTAGCACAAGTGCTGATGTGTAGCCTTCGAAGCAAAGCAACAGGTCAGTGATGTCCTGCCTATAGCTCCCTACTGTGAAGCATGAGCTAGGCTGAGAGATGCCATGCTGTTGACTCAGACTGAGCCTTGTGAAAGAGCCCATGACATCCCAGGACATGAGGGTCAGACAGCAAAGCTAAGGTGCCCAACCAAAAACACAAGATACTTCTTCAAACTGTGCTATGCAGATTTCTCCAAACTTCGGCTGCCTGTTACTAGAATTCGCTATTCCTTCTGCCTCTGTTATAGCTCTCTGCCTATTGCAGAGTTGCTATTGTGTGCCTCCTACCTAGCCCAGCTCACGGCACTCATGCACTTCCTGCCATTCTCATAGTCACTCAACCCTCAGCCACTCCCCTCTTCACAAATTAATAAAGCCTTGTTTGGCCCTGGGTTGTGGCCTTTGTTGCACTTAGTCATTGTTCTGACAGGACTTAGGAGCCCCGTGGCCCCCCACAATTGCAGATATGTGATTGTCTCTTTATTCTCGTCATGGATTGCACTAGAAGTGGTAGATTGAAATTTACTTACTAGAATTCCAATAACTTTTCCCTGGGATTACAAATATAAACTCTTCTGGACTGTGTCGAGGCTGCAGCAGGCATTCTGCAGTGATCACTGTTAAATACAAAGCAGGCCCCCTATGAGTCTTAGGTTGCAAGTAACAGAAGCCTATTTCAAATTTACTTAAAAAGAACAAAAGAGTCTATGTTAAAACTTAACAGTAAAATATTTTAAGACACATAATCCAATTAGAAAATGGGCAAAATGTATAAAGAAGCATTTCATCAATGACAAGATACAAACTCCAAATACACACAGCAAAGGGCATTCAACATTCCTAGCCATGAAAGAAGTACAATGGGAGACCAGAAAGGTATCACTATACTTAGTAAAACAGTTAAGATTTAAACACAGTTAATGGTATCAAATGCTGGTGAGAATGCAGTGAAGCTAGATCTGTCATATACTGCTGATGGGAACATAACATGGTACAATTACTTTGGAAAATGGTGGTTTCTCCAATAACTAAAGACACGTTTGCCAGGCCAAGCAACTGGACTCCTGGGCATTATTCTGAGAGTGATAAAAAAAAACCCGTATTTTAAAATTACCCATACACAAATGTTCCGAGCAGTTTTGTTTAAAACATCCCCAAAGTAGAAGCAATTGAGATGTCCCTTAGTAGAGGAATGGATGAGCAAACTGGCATGCCTGGATCGTTCCATACTATTCACAATCATAAAAAGCAGTGGGCCCTTGATGCAATAATGTGATGGGCTCTGTAGGAAATTATGCTGGGGGTTTGGGAGCCAGTCTGAAAAGGTCACAAACTGTTTGATTCTTGCTGTAGAATAATCACAAAATGACAGGATTATAGAGGTGGAAAACCAATGGGTAGTTACCCAGGGCAAACTGACCGTGGTGCTGTTCCACAGACCTGCACAGGTGCTAACATGGCACAGGATTGTACTCGTGCTTCATGCCAATCTCAGTTTCCTGGTTTAGATACTGTACTACAGTGATGTAAACTCTAACCCTGGGGGAAAGTGCATGACTTTCTGTGCACATGGGGCCTCACTAGGCTAGCTCCGCAAATTCTTCTGAATCTATGATTATTCCAAAATACAGCGGTGCCTCGGTTCACAAACACTTCTGTTCATGAACAGAAGTGTTGGGCAAAATTTTGCTTCTGTGCACAAATTCTGCATTGGGTGATGAACATGCAAGAGGCCATCCGTCTTCCCCAGAATCATGGAAGGAATTAAGTTCGTGAACTATGGTATCACTGTAAAAACTTACCAAAAAGAAAGAGGCAGGACTACTTCATGGAACCCAAAGCAGAGGGTCTCATCTGAGCAACACGTCAAGACAGCAGTGAGCAACCGGTGCAGGCTCTCTCCCTTCTCGTTCCATCCGCCTCCTCTGCCCGCCTTTGCAAAGATGGCCGCTTCTCTCTGCAGGCCACCTTCTCAGGTGCTTCACAGGCAGGGCTCTCACTGCCTTCCGGTGCCAATGGTGTCTTTTGTAGTCAGGCCACACAGAGAAATCCACCAGTTGTCTCTTAATTCTGATTCAAAATCCCAGGAAAACAAATTCAACCAACTCTCCCTGGGCCGAAAGCCCCGACCTCATCCCATAGGTCATATACACAGCCACATCTACAGCACAAGATCTTACACCTGCGCCCAATCATGGCATGGGGTGAGGCTCTGATCCCAGGCAGGGCCCCTTTCTCCCCTAGCTTAGTCTACACAGGAAACCGTACAGAACACAGGGAGAAGAGCGGGCCGGACTTCAGGCTCTCCCTCGTGGGAAGGAACCTCCAAGCAAGCAGCCCATGGGTATCACTGGCTGAAATGCAGACTTCCTGTGGATGGCACCTGAGAAGCCTCATGGCCATCGCAGGGTGACTCCTACCAGCACCTGGAATAAGCTCCAGGCTCCGCCCACAAGAACGTCCTCTTGACCAAGGTCCTCCAGGGCCACCCTGGCAGGACTTGACCATGGTTGCCGTGATGGTGGGGAACATGTGGCCACCAGTCCCCTGAGATGCCCCATGGTACTGATCTAAAGACCCTGCTTTCCAGGCTCATGGTTTTTTTTAGTGGCACAACACCTGTAAAATCTTAACTGGCAGCCCGTCAGTTCAATTTAGAGAGGCTGCATTTGCAGAAAGCCGGCTCTAGACAGCTTGCTCAGCTCAGCATCTGAGCTGGGCCATGCCTCGGGGCTTCAGGTTCGTAGAATAAAGCTTGAGGATTGTGTCTATCTCTTCCACATAATAGGTTTTGCCTTAGGGTATTGAGGGCAGCAGCAGAAAATTCTACCTCTACCTTGTCAGCTCTGCTGAGCATCGCAAACCAGACCCTGAACTGTGCATCTTGGTGAATGCAGCCCATCCTCACTCAGTAAGGGAGGTCTGCAGACAGGTGGGAAGCAGCTTGGAAGGTTCAGGATTCCCCAGCTCCCAGCCCTTCTTGATGTCCTTGTTCCAATTGCCAGAACCTCTCGGTTTCGTAATTGGCAGGCCAAATTTAGTTCCCGATGTAGGTTGCTGCACAGTGTAACCGATGCACCTCAGCCGGCCTGTGATTAGCTTCCAGGATGGACCTGCAGTGGTCTCCGATCCTATGCCACGAACAGAAAAGATTACAGGCGTGGGGTTGTGTAACCGACCTGATTTTTCCTATCTACTTTACCCAGACCGCCTCAAACTTGACATCTTCCCAGTGCACCTCGTGAAGCCCCAGGGAGTTGCTAGCACAAGCTGACATCCTTCAACATGGTCTTTCTAGTCCCTAAAGCCTCTGTCTCCATAGAAAAATGGTCTCAGTTCCAAAAGCCAGCAGTGGCTCCTTTCACCAGAAGTTTCAGTCTATGTGTGGCTGGCAGCCAGGTCCCCATCCCAAAATGGGTCAGATATGTGGTTAGCTGTCACTTCATCTCCCTCAGTACCAGAGTGCATATTATTTAGAGTTCATCTGGCTGTGTATTGACAAGAAACTGCCCAAATTACCATAAGCAAAGGCAGAAAATGTCTTCAAGTTGAGAGGAATATTGCATAGAAACTAGCACACAAAAGACAGCTGGGCTGAAACCAGGAACTGAAATCCAGCAGAACCTGCAAGACCTCTCCCCCCACTCCTCTCCCCCGCCTTCTCCTCTCCTCCTTTCTTTTCACTTTTCTCCCTCCCCTCCCCTCCCCTCCCCTCCCCTCCCCTTCTGTTCTCTCTCCCTCTCTTTCTCCCTCCTTCTTCTCAGCCTGTTCCTCATGGTCCCCCACCCTTCCTTCTGTACCTGCATCTGTCTGAAAAGTTATTTCTTTCATTTCCAAAATAGGCTCTCTCCTTCCCCAAAGTATTGACCAGGCTACATTTCCTGAGGTGTCACAAAGGCAGACCAGCTCTCTCTTGATCACAATTCCAAAATTTTCAAGCAAGAGAATCCATCTGGCCCAGTCCAGGGCAGGCGTGCTTGAAGTGCCCAGGGTGGCCAGAGGTAGGCTGCATGGTGGGAATCCGCCAGGTTGGTAATGGAGAGGCAAGGCAACTTCCTCACATGTGTTCCATCAGGGTTAACAGCTCCAAAACGTCCCCCGAATTTTTCGTGCACGTGGAAGGTGACTGGATATAGGGATGCTATGCCCATCCTGGGCTCACCCACAGATGAGTGCAGGCGCTGTTTGCAGCTGGGATCTGCTTGGAGGCAGGACACTGGAGGGCTCGCCAGGAGGGCGTGTATTCTTGTTCCCAGCTCCTCCTTTCTTTCCCTGCTTCCCAGCTGCCATGAGGTGAGAACCTTTTCCTCCACCAGGCCCCTCTGCTGCCCTGTTTTGGCCTTGGAGCCAGCTGACCTTGAACTGAGATCCTGAGACAAAATACACCCTTCCTCTTTTAAGTTTTCATGTTGGGTGTTTTATCCCAGTAACAAGAAAGCGACTAAGACTGTGACTAACAGGAATACTGTGCTTCCTGCCAGAATGCCCCTGAACCAAGCTTATCGCCAATGGTGGAACGCTTGGTTCGAGCTTGACGAAATAGAGACAAGCTGGGGGTCAGCAGGATGTTTGTGTTGCCTGTGTTCTGACCTCTAGCACTAAAGGTCCTTCCTCCCCAGTGTGGAGTCCTAGGGACCGAACACTCCAAGCGATGGCAGAGCATGCAGCTCCCGGGTGACTCTTCCAATTCAGGGCTGGGGGCTGGGAGCTGAGGTGTCCTCCCCAGCTTTCCAGTTCTGTCTGCAGCGGGAGCCAGAATCATCTCTGGGGTCACCCTGGCACATACCATTCCTGTCCTGCTCAGAGCCACACGCAGAACAGTGGCGTGGGGCTACTGGTCCCTGTCCCATGTAGAGCATGCTTAAGGATGGTAAGCATGTAGATGATCACGTAGGCAGGTGACAAAGAAGGATGGAAGGGAAAGAAATAAATACAACTCTGCCCACTGGGGAACGGAAAGCCAGTGTTATTTTCATCCACCTTCCTGTGTGGTTTAGGATCTAGGCCTTTCTGCTCAATGGGCAAAAACCCAGTTGAGATCAATGAACACCAAATTTGACCACAGTAATCTTGAAGACACATTAGCCCATGAAAAAAATCAATTTATATCCAAAAAATTCAAGGAAATTAGAAAAGAGCATAAGCAGAATGCCAATAGTGCTCTCATTTGAGCAAAATAAGTAGGGCATTAAAGGGAAAATAGAAGCAGATAAATCAGAGGAGGCATAATAGATTTTGAGCTAATTGGAACATGCGAGAAAGGTTATACCTCAGTGTGTGTACTTCCTAGAGACAATGAATTTCAGTGTTCTTGTTAGAAGGAGAAAAATCTCATGTTCCAGATTGATTTTCTAAGGGAAAATGGTGTTTTCTTATCTTGACAGACTGCCTTTGATGAGAACAGAATTATCACGTGTCATTCCATATCTGTGTGACTCCAGGAGAGAGAAATGCCCTAGGTAGTGACAGAGAGGCCACTGGAAATTGCATGGGCCCAGGCTGGAGCTGAGCATTAAACAAGGAGGGCCACACGGAAACATCTGGGGTGATGGAAATGGTGCCTTCTTGGCTCTAGGAGTGATCAAACTAGTTTCTGTATGTATCCAAACTCTCCAAATTTAAGTGAGTATATTTTATGTTTGATTAAATTATATCTTTATCAAAGTGATTTGGAAACAGCAAACATGGTGTGGTAATGACACATGTCTGCACCTACATGCACATACCTGTGGTGAGGGCAGTGTGCTGCCCCACAGCTGAAGCATGGGTGTGCACCCTCATCCCAGAATCGACAAGGGGCACCTCCTGTCTCTCCACAAAAGAAAGCAGGGGACACAGGATCAAGAGAGAGCCTCTACATGGAGGTTTTGCAGGGTACGGGGTGAGGGCTGGGGAGATGTTGACCAAAGGGGACAAGCTTTCAGTTGTAAGATGAATAAGCTCTGAGGATCTAAGACACAATACAATGATTGTGGTTAATAATATTTGAAATGCTAGGTGAGAGCAGAACTTAAGAGTTCTCACTAAATAAATAAATGCATGTAATGATGGAAGGTCATAGTTACGCTAATCAACTTGACTGTGGCAGTCAGTCAATGGACAATTCATATAGATCACTTCATTGCATCATACATTTGAAGTATATAAACAGTTTATGTGCAACTCAGTTTATGTCCGATAAAGTGAGAGATGATAGATTCTCAGAAGGTGACTGTAGACTGTTTTCACTTTGTGACAGGAGATGTCAGGAGGATATCCAGGCCCAGAAATCAGCCTGCACAAGGCCAGAGAGTTGACAGAGTGAACTGTACTGGTAAGATCACCACTGTCCCTAAAGAAGAAACACTGGCCAATCCTACGCCCTTAATTACACTCAAACAACAAAATGTTGTCAGAGCGCCCTCAGAACGGTAATAAGCACATATGGCCGAGTTTCCAGCTCCTTCTCTCGCTCTGACCAGGGTGCACTTGGGGCTAGGGCAGCTCCTTCTATGACTTCTGCCCTGGCCTCTGCCTCTCCTACCCTCTCCAGTGGGTGGAGGGAACAGGGAGAAGAGTATGGGAAGGAAAAGTCCTCTAAGTGCCGCCATCTTGGAGATGAGCTTGGTGCTCTTTGGGCCTTGCTCACAGGTGTGTAGAGCTTGCTTTCTCCCTTGAAGCATTTCGGAAGCTTCCGCAGATTCCCTCCCCCACCACCCACCCATTCTCTGGGCTCCCTCCCTTTCAGTTTTTTTGCTGTAGGGATGAGGGCATCTAGGAAGTCCCTCCCCACTTGGGGTGGCCCCTTTGGACAGAATCCAGGACGTCTCCAAGCAGCATTTCTCCCAGGCCACTTCTGAGTCTTAGGGGATTCCCACTCAGCCTTTGCTGCAACAAAGTTTGCAGGTGCAACCCAGGCTGCCCTGGTGTACCTGGCTTCCTCACCGTGCCCTGGCATGGGGACTCCCACTGTGCTCCCTACAGCATAGGGTCCACCAGCCTGCTGTGACTTCCTAGCTTCAGAGGTCACACAGAAAGCGTTTTAGGAAGTTTAGTTGTGGAGTCAGAGACAAGTCCTTCGTTTTCTGTAGCTGCCTATGTGGAGGTAGGAAGGAGTTGGGCATGGGGGGCTTGGGGGAGAAGGTGGGATCCACAGCACACCAACGTTCCTCAAAGAAATCTTCCTCTGCCCTTTGGCTTCCCTACTTCTTATCCTTTGAAGAACAGTCAGCTGAAACATGCCAGACAGGATCTCAGTCCCCTTAAGTCTCAGGCTTCTTGGGTCACTCTAAAACAGGGGAGTGGTTGGTCCTCTTTTCTTGGGATCTCAGCCTAAAATGACTTCAGAAGAGCTGCTATGTATTGAATCCTACCTGTGTCAGGTACCTCCCTAAATTCTTGTCATATTTAATTTTTATGATAAATCGGTCTGGTGGAAATGACTATTACCATGATCCAAATGAGAAAACTGAGTCTCAGAGATGTTAACTAACTCAGCCAAGGTCATATTGCCCTGTGGTAGAGGTGGATGATGAACAGGTGGATGATGTCCTGGGTCTTCTCAGGGATGGAGAAGTAGACCCAAGTCCCCAACTGAGAGATAAGGGAGTTGAGCTGAGTCATCTCTAAGGCTCCTTCTGAAGCTCTCAAGGAGCCCAGCGAGAAGAAAGAAGAAGGAAGAGGGCGGCTGCTTTTTCACTTCTGTTCCTGGACTGGGAAGTGCACTTCAGTGGAAACTCAGGGGCAAGGGTTGAGAATAACCCAGCAGGCTTGGAACCCAGCATGTAGAAAACACCCTAGGAAGAGTGAAGCAAAGAACTTGCGGCAGAAGAAGAACTCATTCCAAGGCAATGGATGCAAATTTCTACTTTATGACAACGTGTTTCAAACTTTGGATAACAACTCACCAGATGACCCAATTCTTTGCAGTTTAACTGAAGGTCCACCTCGTGGACTCTGAGGGCGACTATGAGGAGGAGTCCACAGTTCTGAGGGAAGAAACTCATACAGAAGCCTCTGTTTCTGGAAGGCTTTGTGAAAACTGGTTTCAGATTGGGCTGGAGGTACAGCTCAGTGGGCTAAGTGCTTGCCGCTGAGCACTAGGGCCCTGAGTTCGATCCCCGGTCCCGGAAAAAAAAAAAAAAAAACTGGTTTCAGAGTGCACCAAAATCAGGAAAAGAGGTCATCAAATATCTTCCCTGTCATGGACCTATTTAGGGTTTGTCCCTTGTATCCATGGGGAATTGGTTCAGAACCCCCATAGATACCAACATCCACAATGCTCAAGTCCCCTATAGAAAATGGCGTGGGACTTATGTACGACTTTGCCCATCCACCTGTATATGCTAAATCATTTTTGATTACTCATAATTCTTGATCAATGCCTACATAACTCTTATTTGCAATGATTCATTGTAATATTCAGCTCATGGCAAATTCAACTTTTGGTTTGAGGAACTTTTGGAAATTTTTAAAAAATATTTTTAATCCATGATCGGTTCGATCCATAGATGTGGAATATGGGTAAAGAGACCAACTTCACTTTGTTGTTTTGAGCTTATTACTTCACAACTTTCGTACAGTGTCTCTGCAGAGAAATTTGTGTCCAGTCCACCATCTTGGACCCCTAGGGCCTGAGGCCACTGTGACATTTCACCATTCCTCTCAGAGCTGATCTGGAAATGGAGTGAACCAAAGACGCTAATCTCTGTGCACTGGTTGGTCCTCAGCCCGGGGCATGCCCTCTCCGCCTGAGGACAGGCTCACTGGGGATGAGCACATAGAGCATTATGCCTGGGACAGAAAAACACAGGTCACAGAGGCATGACATCACTCTGGTAGGCTGAGGCTCTGAGGGTTCCAACAATGTTGTCATCCCCCAGGGGATGCTCCTGGTTATGTACTCCAGAGACCAAAAATCACTGCAGGTCTTTCATAATAAGCACCACATCTGTGAAAGTCAGGCCATCATCACTGCCTTCCTCATACAGAGAATAACCTCACTGGGCTGGGGGTGGAAGAGAAAGATGGGAAACCTACACCTGATCATACCGGAACCACCCTTTAAAACCTTCAATGGCTCACCTGTGCTACAAAAAAAGAATTCCACATCTCTCAGCACAGGCCCAAGGTCCTCTGTGGGCACCACCCTCCCTTCTACCCCTACCCCTCTTACACATATATGGACCCACTGTGCGAGTCAGGGACTCCAGAGAAACAGAAGCAGTACCATACAGATAGGGATGAGGGTATGGTCATAGGCACAGATGCACGCACAGATGTAAGTGTAGATAGAACAGATGTAGATATAGGTATGATATGATTATGAGAATGGATCACGAGATCATAGAGGCCAAGAAGTGCCACAATCTACCACTTGCCCGCTGGAAAACCATGAGATCTAGTGATATAATTTGGTCTGAATCCAAGGGCCTGAGAACTACAAAAGCTGACATTGTAACTCCTACTCTGACTCAAAGGCCTGAGAACCAGGGAGATCATTGGTATAAGTCCTGAGCCTGAAGCCGAGAGTTCTGGTGCACACAGATAGGGGAAGATGGATGTCCCAGCTCGAGAGGAGAGAAGCTAGGCGTGGTAGCATACACCTGTAATCCCAATGCTTGAAGGCTGAGGCAGGAGGATTATGAGATCAAGGCCAGCCTGGCGTGCATAGTAAGACCCTGTTAAGAAGGCAAGGAAGGAGGAGAGGGAGAAGGAGGAGAAAAAGAAGATGGGGGAAGGGGATGGAGGAAGGCAGGAGGGAAGAGATGATACTTCAACTTTTTCTACCTTTTTGTTCAGTCTGGTCCCTGGACACACACTGGTGAGGGTCAGTCTTCTGAGTCTACCAGTTCAAGTGGAAACACCCATCACAGACACACCCAAGAATAATGTTACCCGCTATTCTGGCAATCCTTAGCTCAGACAGACATGACATTAACCATCACACCCACCCTACATATTGAACCATTTCTTGGCCACAGTGAAATACAATGGGTACTCTACAGGTGCTACCCCACTTCCTGCCACCCATCTGGCACACACTGGTCATTCCTCATGTCCAGGGTGTCTTCCTCCACCTCTCACTCTCTGGCCAGCTGCATCTATGTCTTTAATTCCCAGGTACACTGTCGTCTCTTCCTAGAGACCCTCCTTCATTTAGCAAATCATCATCTCACCCCTGCTGCCCAGCACACGTGAAGGTGACAGTGAACAACCACAGCTAAACGGGGAGCTGAATGTGAACACAGCATTTTTAGGGTGCAACCACAGGGAGGGCAGAAGTCTTAAATCACATGAAGCGCAATGCTGAAGCACAGACACTGAAGAATGAACATGCAAAAGAGACTTCGTGTAAGAGTGAGGATGTTATATGGTCCTCACTTTACACCACCGTGCAATTGCCACTTACTTTGACCACTTTTTATTAAAATATTAAGGTTCTGGATCCCTCCCAGGCTTTCACTACCAGTTTCTGGCTCCCACAATGGGAGATAATATATAGAGAGTAAATGAAGATGTTTCTTTTATCCCTTCCTTTTGTTCTGGGATTAGAGCAAAGAACTGTACTGGCATCCATTTTTACTTCACCATGTGTTCTGAATTCAGCCCTTAGTCAGATTACACATATTAAAAATATTTTCTCCTACCCTGTGGCTTACACTACTACTTTCTTCCTGGCTTCTTAAGAATTTCTTAACTGTCATTTGGTCAATTTTATCAGACTTGCCATTACCATTAGTTTGTGTGTGTGTGTCTTGTTTATTTCCCCAAAGGCCATGAAAATATTTACTCATTTTATCTTCTAGTAACATTATTATTTCCTTTCCAAACTGAATCTACATCTACCTGATGCAATTTTTGTTAACTATACAGAATGTTGACAGAATATGTTGCATCTATGCACCAATCAGTGGGCAAAATGGCATCTTAGTAATATTATTAGCAATATTACAATCCATGAACATGGTATTTCTCTCACTTATTTAGGTCTTCAAAATTTTCAAAAAATTTTTGCAATTTCATGTGTAGGATTTTGCAAATATTTTGTTATATCTATTCCTTAATATTTAATTTTTACTGTTTTGAAAACAATCTTGTTGAATTTCATATTCAAGTTTATTGCTACTAATAACAGATTATATGTGTATTGCTTTAACGTACCTTCATAAGAAACTGTATCTTCTTCAAACAATGATAGTTTTATCTCTAATCCTTAAGTCATTTATTTTATTTTTGCCTTTTTCTATTGGCTGGGGCCTCCAAGAAGAACTTGAATAAAATTGATTTTTCTGGACATCCTTGTTTTATTCCTAATTTCAAGGAACATTTTTTAACATTTCATCATTACTCTTCACCATGGTTTCACTGAAGTCTTCTGTGCATTGTCTGTCAAACTAAGGAATTTTCTGTTCATAGCTTTAAATGTCTTTTGAATTTTACCAGATAATTTTTCTTTTCTTTTTTTTATTTTTTTTGAGACAGGGTCTCACTATGCCATTCAGGCTGGCCTTGAGCTCACTTTGTAGCCCAGGCTGGTCTCCAACTTGCAACAATCCTCCTGCCTCAGCCTCCTGAGTGCTGGGTTGACAGACGTTGTGCCATCATGCCTGGCTCAGATAATCTTTCTGAATATGATGAAATGATTTTATTTTTTCCTCTTGTTAATGTGAGGAAATAATTTATTGATTTTAGAATTTTAAAGATAATGTCTGAGAGAAATCCTGAAATGAACTCAACCTGTTTGTAAGGTATCCATCTATACTGTTTTTAAACACTTCAAAATTTGATTCAGTGTTTTAGTACTTTTGTAGAGGATCTTCAGTTATAAATGAATTGACCTATAATTATCTTGTCAAATAATGTTTCTCACAGGTGTTAAATCTAATCGTTAATTTCATAAAAGTTAGCAAGTGTTAGTTTATGTTTTGTAATAAACTAAAGTAGCAATCACTAAAACTACAGTTAATGTAAGTTCCTTCTAAATTTCTAAAGAAAAAATGCAAAAGAAGGGAAGGGGATAAAAAAAGTGTAAAACATACAACATATTGACAGTAAAAATTTTTTCACTTTTATATTAAAAATAACATTTGAGCTATGCACATCTGTACTTGTAGCACTCTGGGAGACTGAGACAGAAGGATTGCAAGCTCACTGCCAGCCTGGGCCACTTAATGACTTAGTGAGACTTTGTCTCAAAACAAAAGAGGGCAGGGATGTAGCTCAGTGTGCAGGCCTGGGTTCAATCCCCAGTGCCATAAGTGAACAAATAAGCAAATAAATACATAAGAAAATACATCATAAAAAAAATTGACTCAGTATTTCGCTAGAGATATACCTAAAACAAGTCATTCAAGCAGTTAAAACTAAAAGGATGGACCCAAATATAGTTGACAAATGAACACAATAAATTAAGAAAAGTGATATTAGATCAGACAAAGTCAAACTCAATAGGAAAGGTCAATAGTGTGCAGCAGTTATCTATCATTATGGAAAGCAGTGCCCCCGAAATTAAAATGGTGAATGTTCATTATTTCACACCCTTTCTGAGGGTCAGGGACCCCCACAAGAGCAGCTTAGCAAGGTGGTTTTTTACTCTGGGTCTCTTGGGAGGTTACAACCAAGACCTCAGAAGATATCACCAGACTGGGATCCACTTTTGAAAACCTCCTTGGGATGCGGCGAGAAAAGGGACCCAGAGAGGGTGCACTCACAGCAGCAGGAAAAGGAAGCCCCAGTCATACTGGACACTGTGGTGCTTTCGTTGTGAGACTCACTTTGCAGAGCAGCTGTCCATCACTCTGCTGTGTGTTCCATTCCTACCTGAGTCACTACATCTGACCTACACTTCAAGAGAGGGGAATTAAACACCCCCTCCCATGGTAGAAGAGCATCAAGAAGTTTATGGACACAAAAAACGCAGACAAGACCACTGCATGGAGCATAGAGCACTTGTAGAAAACTGCTTATATGCAAAATCACAAGGAAAGCATCGATAATTACAAATAGCAGAAATGACACAGATCCTAATTTTTACTTCAATTTTTAGAATCCTATTAACTAAGGTTACAGTTATAAAGAAAACAACTTGGCCAAAAAGTAAAACCTTCCAAATCAGCCTAGCGTGGTGGCACGCCCAAATAAAAAAAAACACACACACAGGAGCAAAGTAGACGTAGACATGCAGTAAATATAAAAACTTTAGAATGGCTATTCCCACAACGATAACAAATGCTGGCGAGGATGTGGGGAAAGGAAGCCGTGTACACTGTTGGTGGGAAGGTAATTAGTAGAGCAACTACCCAAAGCACTGAGTTTTCTCAAAAACCTGAAAATAGAACTACCACGTGATGCAGCTCTTGTGCCTCTGATACACATCAAGAAGAAAGAAGTCAGCACTCAAAAAAGATACCTGCCCGCACATCCTGCTCGTTTAGTTTGGCACTGCCTAAACTACCCAGGGTACAGGTTGAACCTAAGGAGTCGTTCACAGACGAATGAATGAAGATAACAGGGCAGTGGTGCCTCAGTGGAAACTGAAGCCAGGGAACAAAGATGACATAATTCAAGAAAACAGTACAAACATTTAGGTACACATGAAACAGACTTGGGAAAACACTATCAGGCAGAAAGGACAGATCCTGCAAATTGATTAGAAAAGGGTATAAAAGTGATCAAAGAATACAGATAATTCAGAAAAGGAATACAAGAGGCCATTGAATACATATATGGTCATAATCCTAATAATGAAGGAAATGAAAAAGATTCATGAGCTGTCATCTTGCACCAAATTATCAGTATAAAAGATAAAAAACATTTAATTTTGTTTAAGGTCTGAGAAACTGGAAGTTTTCATAGACTACATTTCTGAAGAGCAGTCTGGCAGTATGTGTTTCCCTCCCCTCCTCCTTGTTTGTTTGTTTTTAATGCTGTGGATCTAACCCAGGTCTTGCTCATGTTAGGCAAATGGTAAAGTAAACCAACTGAGCTACATCCTCAGCCCCTGGTAACACATATTTTCATCTTTGACACAGAAGTTTGCTCCTGGGAATTCACCCTAAAGAATTAACTGGACAGAAGTCCTCCCATACAGTGTATATGCTAGTCACTGCAGTCCGGCTCATAGGACTGACCTGGACATTTTCAAAATAAATTACAATATACTCCATGTTACAACTTCACGCAGCCAGACAAATTGATGATACTGATTTATGTACTGGACAACAGTGCACTTATAGAGTGCTCATTTAGTTTTGAAAAGTTTTACAGCCCCTAAATACTATGCTTTCCTAATACTAAAGAAAAATTCTCACCAGTGAATATAAAAACTACAAGAAATAAAATGTGAATTAATTGTTATAAAATCTCACACTTCTGAATTTAAAATTATAGGAAAAGAATTATAGGCATGATGGTATATGACTGTTAATTTCACCATTCAGGAGGCTGAAACAGGACAATTGCAAATTTGAGGCCAGCCCACCTACATGGTAAGACCCTGTCTCAAAAGCATAACAAATATAAGAAGAAACTGCATCAAAACATTTTATAATATTTCACTAGATAGTGGGATTTGGCTCACCCTTTTCACAAATTTTTGAATGAAGACGATTGAAAAATGTATTTATGGCCTGGGGATATAGCTCAGTAGAATAGGCTCCTGCCTGGCAAGTGCAAGGTCCTGAGTTTGATCCCCAGTACTGAAAAGAAAAATTACACCTTAATACATACATATATAAATGTTACATAAAATATATACATATTACATATAATACACACACATACATGAAAATATCTACAAAATATTTGATCTTATTGAATTTATTTCCATCTACTTCACACCCCTCTTCCAGGACAAAGAGTAGTCAAAAAAAAATGATTAGTAGAGCTAGACGATGGGGCAAGGCCTGTAATCCCAACACTCTGGGAAGCTGAGAGCGGAGGAAGCAAGTTTGATCCCTGCATGGGTAATTTGGGGATTTAGCGAGACTCTGTCTCAAAATATAAAAGGGCTGGGGATGTAGTTCAGACCTAAGGCTCTGAGTTCGAGTCCCCAGTACGGGAGGGAGGGGCCGTTGTTTCTGCTAGTCTTTAAGGTTTAGGAAGAGTTAACTCCTAATTAACTCAGCCCGGGAGGGTCTCCGGCTTCTGATTGGATGATGGTGACATCATACCAGAGCAGCAGCCAATAGCAGCATTCCTGCTCTGGGCGTCTCCTAAACCCCAGTGGCGCGGCAAGACATCTAGTCCCTGCGCAGTAGCCGCTCTGTCCTGGGCAGGTCCGGGGCCCCGCCTTGGAGCCCGCCCCAAAGAGCCCACCGGCTGCTGGGTAGGGAGCCGAACCACCCACCGAGGCCCCGCCCACCCGGTGCCTGTAGGTTCCGGGCCGTCGCTCCACTCTGTCCCGCAGGTGACCCGATCCCTGCCAGGGCAACCCTGTGCCTTTGCTCAGCGTCCTCTCCTGAACGCTCAGCCTCAGAGCCTCACAGATCTTTGAGTGGAACCCGGTGCCAAAGCCACCAGCCAGCCCCCGCCGCCGCCCCGCGGACTCTCGTCTTCCTGTTCCCTCTTTCTGACAAGTGCGGTGCCGTCTCACTTTAAGAAGACAAAGGAGCAAGTGCGGGGTGGGGCAGAAAGGGGGAGAGCAACAGTCCCCCAGACATATCTGTGGGTAACAGTAGTCTCTATTCCCTTAAAAATACGACAGATTTACAAACTGGGAACTGCAGTGATTATAGTGTCATGTTTGCTTCAAAGTGAGCATTCCCCCAGGTCTTGAAATAGCCTTAGTTTTCTTTTTTTTTTTTTTCAGGTGACCTAGTACTCTATCATATGGAATGATTTATCTAACTTTACCCCTACTCTTGGATATTTATATATTTTCAACCAGTCCTTATTTTAAATGTAGCGAGCAAAGATGGATCTTTTGTACACATGTTTTTGTCCCAATATCTGTTTCCATAAGGTACAGTCTCAGTGAAATGATCATTTTCCCCAAAAAGTAATTTGCTTAATCTTTTTTTGTTGCTACAAGTTAAATTAAAATCATCCCATTAGGTTTCAAAAACAAACCTTTCGGTATTTACAGTTTTGTCTGCTTGTTCTAATCAATTTTTATTTCAGTAAAACTTCGTCGTTGTTTTAACATTTAATTCAAGGTAGTCCGATGCAGTATTTTAGCTGTATTATGCATGGGGTCATTTCCATATATTCTAACCTGGCCTTGCTGGTTGAAAGTTTAGAAAAAGCTGACGGTAGTAACGCCATGTTTCAAACCTTAACACTGAAACCACTAAGGTCCCTGGAAATGCCTACAATGAATGTTAACGAGGGGAATCGTTGTCATGAGACATAACCGGTTATTAAAGCTTCACTGTAACTTGTGCTAAAAACTTAGCCGAATTTCTACACGTTAATAAGAAATTGCATGTGATTTTTTGAAAAAAAAATAAGCAGAAAAGGACTATGGTGAAGAATCTCAAGGCAAGGATGTCATCAAAGAGTACTTCAAGTGCAAAAGAAATAAAACTCTGACTCAGAAAAAGTATTATTTATAAATGAATGTCATTAGGACTCATTTGAGTCTCTCAGTGGTCCTAATACATTTTCTGTTGAATCTCTTGAGTTTCTGAACAGTTATCACACCAGGAATCTTGTGGTATATGTCTAACATTGTGTTTTATATGTTTTGATTTTTTTTTTTAGTATAAAATAGCGCTTTATATCCCACTTTGTCCTTTTTCTTTGAATTCCTGTCTGAAATTATTGCCAATTCTTTCCTGTTTGGAACCACACTCCTGGCCACTGTGGTTCATTAGTTATTTTGTTTGAGATTTAAAAAAAAAAAAAAAGCTTTAAAAATCTCATTAAAATTTTTTACATCAAATTTGAAAATCTTAATTTTAAAATAAAGAATGTTTTAAATGTATGAAGTGGCATAGCAGGGATGATTTTGTGGCTTTTTACTGTCTTTCCTTCTTGCTGCGTAGGCTGTCTTTTCTCTCTTCTATTTCTTCATGTTTTGGAAGTTATGTGTAGTGTTTTAAAAGTCGAATGTTACAGTGTTCCCTTAAAACGACCTTTCAATCTACACTTGCTTTAGGGTAGAAGTACAGAATAAAACAATGTACTTTTTAAAGATTCTGGACCTTCTCGCATCTCTTCCTCTATAGTATTTAAGGAACTTAAACTAATTCTCCTGCTTCCAAATTTTCTGGGTTAATTAGTATAACCTAGAGTTATATAATTAAATCATTGCTACTAATTATAATTTAACATTATATATTATTTCTTTCAAGAATAATTTTTGATATTAACACATATTCACTCAAACTATTCCCAGTAGGGTTCATTGGTGGTATATTTTTTAAATCCTTATATTTTTTAAATGACATTTTTACCTTCACACAACTTGTCTGGGTATAAATTTCTAAATAATTCACAGGCTTTGCTCAAGACTTTGTACCTGTTTCCCCATGATTTGTCTTTCAGTAACCCCAATTAATCTTTACTCCTTTGTAAACATCTAGGTTGGTGTGTGTTTTGCATTTTAATCTTAAATGTTAGTAGAATTTATTTTGTATTCTATAACTCAAAAGTATTTGCTGTAAATTTCTTTGGAATTTGATCAGCACTTTCAGTCTCTAATTGTATCCATCATTTGAGTTCCAATTTGTTCTGATTTTTTCCCATAATTCCTGAGCTAGGTTTTTATCTTGTCTCCCGTCTCACTGCTTAATGTCCTTATTTGTGTCCCTCTCCCCTCTTTTGGCAGTGTCAGATTTGGCTTCTGCA